>AWWV01014470.1:0-116929 GCA_001974805.1 Corchorus capsularis
TTTTTTTTAATTATTATTTTGTTTTTCATTATTATAAATGCATATTATTTCTTATGATCTATTTTTAGGGACTACACGCTACTATACTAAAAAATAACGGGATATGTACGTGTTTGGATACAAGAATATATATATATATATATATTATAGAGACATGCAAGTTTAAGAGTAAGAAAGTGTAATTAATCTTTATAATCAATTCATTCCTTTTTGTTTCACTTAACAAATCGATGGGAATTTTTTGTTCATTACCTAATAAGGTAGAGAAATAATATGCATATATTTAATTTAAAGACACAATAGTGATAAGCTTGAATAGAGTTAATTTGATGGAATAATTAATGAAAAAATAATTTTAAAATTAGAGATTTAAGATAATACTACTTGCTCCACCAAATTATCCCAAGTAGCACACTGATAATCATTACTACATTATTATATCGCAATAAATATCCAGAATTTAATACTTAAAAAGTTTTATAAAGTTTGTTTTCATGAAAAGTAATGGCTAAACCTATTCCACACCAAGTGGGAGAAAATGATATGAAGTTTTGATGGTGTAAAACATATTTTTGTATGAATTGACAATTAAATTTTTTAGACTTCTTATATGTAACCGTTTCACCATTGTTTAACCGTTTCACAACCGTTTTGGGTCTAAACGGAGGTTAAGTGTAAATTCAGTTTCAATCGCTGCTCTAATAATCTCATCTGTACAGTACATAATCTAATCTGTATAGTGTAATTTTATCTGTACAGTTGCTAAACAATGTCAATCGCACCACTACCACACTGTTCTACTAAACGCAAGTATAGATGAAAAACTTGAAAGCAACAATTATATAAGAACGAAGTGCTATAAATTTAGAAATTTAAAAAATAGGAAATAGAAATCAACATGGGCAATTTTCCATAGATATATTTTACATTTCATATAAGTTAAAAGATTAAGTTAAGAGTTGTTTGGTTTAAAATAAGAAAATTTACACAATACACCGTCAGTGGAGTTTAGCAGACTACATGTGCGGGGTTTAACTTTAAGGGTTGACATGTGTACCCTTAGGGAATATATATTAATATTAAATATTTAATTATGAAATATGGTATATGTCAACTTTTTAACCCACTTATGGAGTTCAAAATTTATACTGATAGTGTATTGTATAATAATCCTTTAAGAAAAATTATGCAATACGCCGTCCGTGGAGTTTAGCAGACTGCACGTGCGGGGTTTAACTTTAAGGGTTGAGATGTGTACCTTTAGGGAATATATATTAATGTTAAATATTTAATTATGAAATGGGGTATGTGTCAACTTTTTAACCCGCTTATGGAGTTCGAAATTTATACTGACAGTGTATTGTATAATAATCCTATAAGAAAAATTATGCAATACACCATTAGTGGAGTTTAGCAAACTGCACGTGCGGGGTTTAACTTTAAGGGTTGACATGTGTACCCTTAGGAAATATGTATTAATATTAAATATTTGATTATGAAATGGGATATGTGTCAACTTTTAACCCGCTTATAGAATCCAAAATTTATACTGACAGTGTATTGTATAATAATCGTATAAGAAAATTTATGCAATAAACTGTCAGTGTAGTTTAGCAGACTGCACGCACGAGGTTTAAGGGTTGACATGTGTCCTCTTAGGGAATATGTATTAATATTTTATATTAATTAATTATGAAATGGGTATGCGTCAACTTCTTAACCCGCTCATGAAGTTCAAAATTTACAGACAATGTATTGTATAACAATCCTATAAAAAAATTATACAATACACCGTTAGTAGAGTTTAGCAGACTGCACGTGCATGGCTTAAGGGTTGACATGTGTCCCCTTAAGGAAAATGTATTAATATTAAATATTTAATTAATTATGAAATTGAGGTATGTGTCAACTTCTTAACTAGCTTATGGAGTCCAAAATTTACATTGACAGTGTATTGTACAATAATCCTTATAATAAAGCTTACAATGTTATTAAGATAGGAAAATTATATCATCCATTGTCAGTCGAGTTTAGCATACTTTAATGCGGGGTTAAAGAGTTGACATGTACCTTTTTAGGGTATATTTTCAATATTAAATACACCATTAATTATGTAATATGTGTTAGTTTTTCAGTCCATTTGTAATATAAAAACTCTACTGACGATATATCAAATAATTATCGAGAAAATAATATGAGAATTCCACTGACGTTCTATTAAATAATTATTCATTAAAAGAAATATTAATGTTTTTCTACAAATTATAAAGATTCAGTAAAATAAATATTTAGTAATATTTTTCAACCAATTTTAAAGGTTTTACATAGTATGGCTAAAATAAAGATTTAGTAATATTTTTTCTTTTAATTTTGCAATGTAACTAAATTTTCATTACAAAATAATGTTCGTTCCTTATCAAGTTTGCTGCTAACTAAAATTCAAATATTATGCGACTAATAAATTATTCATAAATAAATTATAATTTTAAATATTTACTTTAAAATTTGAACAAATCCCTGTGCATCGCACGGGTTCTAACCTAGTACTATATATACTTAACACGAACAACTTACAGATATATAACCATTATTATTATAGGACGGAAAGATATGTATCATCGATTCATCATGCAATAATTAGGGAAAACTATCCTTCAAAAAATTAGGGAAAACTATGTTGGTACTTGGTTGCATCATTTGTGGGTGCTACAATGTTATGGGTGAGAAAATCCGATTTTAATAATTGAGACTAATTAAATCAATTATCGCAAGGGTTGAGAGCCAAAAGATTTTAAAGTTTTTTGTTGGGATATGCATACAACTGGGATGGAATTTCCTAAATAGGGACCATATATATATAGAATTGATTCGCTTCAATGGAAATTCCACTCAAAGCCTAAGAGCTACACAAATTGGCCATATTACCTACCGCTAGCTATATTAGAATCATCCTCTTTTATAAGTCGACCAAATTTCTTATCCCCTTCGCATCAAAACAGCGACGGATTGTTTTTGTTCTTTTGGAATCTTAAACTCAAGCGTTTCTTAATCCAAAATCAAAAAACTCAAGCGTTTCTTAATCCATTCGGTTCATTGCAAAAAAGAAACAAACAAAACTAATGATCATGAAACTTATCGATTATTCGAAAAAAACGCAAACTTGAATCAATCGATAATCCATTAGCATACGCGTATATGATTTGTCTCTAGCAATCAACCAACTAAAATTAATTAAGAAAACTAGCATATCAAAACGAAATATCAACATTATCATTCTTTATTTTGTGAACAAAAAGGACCAAAAGAAGAAGATTGATGGCTTGACTTATCGGTGTTCAAGGGAACATATATGTAGGATTGAGGAAGACAAGTAAGCAATGTTGCCCACTACTTTTTTCACTTGGGAAAAATCAGGGTGGTCGATTTTCTTGTTCAACCCATGCGTGGACCCCTTTAGCTAATTTGCCCCCACTTAGCAAAAAATATATGTATATAATATGAACAATGGCATCAGCTTCCCATTAATTTCAATGGAGGGGTGCCCCGATGTTCCACATTCACACAATATTTGGTGACTTTTCCTAGGCTTTTGTTGTAGCATTATATATGGGTTTTTTGGAACTTTGGTGTGAGTGGTGACCATGCACCAAATGGTCCATCTTTCCCCCCTCTAAAGCCCTACAAATCTAATCCTCCACACACGCACACTTTCCTTTGTGTTTTGATGTGATGACCATCTCTTTGTAACCACCACTACCCTATTTTTGGTCCATCCCAAGTCCCACATATCTAATGCCAAAAAGTCTTAAATTTCTTTGAAAGTTTCCCTACTTAAATTGATTGCTGAAAATGATGTTTTTGTATTGCTCAATAAATCCATTCCCAAGTCTAACTTACAAATCAAATTGATAAATTGATGTAGATATATGTGCACATACAGGTTAATTATAAATATAGGTAGGGAGAGGATCCTTGTCCATATTGAGAGGAAGGTAGGATAAGGATTCGAACCACTGTCTTATAGGTAAATTTACTGCTGTCTGACCAAGTTACCATTAGACTTTGAGCTCACACTCTAAATTAATTGCTTTTCATATACTAGAAAAATTAATTAAATTAAAAGAAAAACAAAACAAAAAGAATTGAAGAAATTATAGATCTCCATACTACATGGGCCATGCATAGCTGAGATTACCCACGAAGGCCATGCATAGCTGAGGTATATGAGTGGCTTTAAAGTTACTTCCAAACTAAGATGTTTGCAAGTTGGATTTGCTTAATAAGGTAAATGGGTTTTTGCATCTCTTACCAATTTGTCTGATCAATTTGTTCAGAGATTAAAAATGAATGCTTTGTAAAATTATATGCTAAACCGTTGACCAATTACATCTTTACCGACTTAGTCACCTAATGATTAAAACTTTAGCCCTGGAAAAAATTTATTTTTTCTCCTCAGTCCTCATCAAAGTAACGAAAATCAAGGCCACCCTCACATGTTGGTGGGTGGCTTAGCTATAGATACTACACTTACTATATTATTTAATTTAATATAATCTTCTTAATATTTTTTTAACCAACCTTGAAACTTCTTAAGCCAATTGAATATTAACCATAATCTCACATAATTAAAATATTGTAAGTTGATGTTTTGAGGAATATTAGTGTCTTAATCATGTGCCAATGCTCAGCCCTCGAAAGTGACCGTTAATTTTCAATTTTCAACAGATTCTTTTCAAATTAATTAAAAATATATGAATTGAAAACTTGAAATCATGAAATATTATCTATTAACATCATAAATAAATAATCTGGTGTTCGACCGACTATGAAATCAACATAGGAGTATATTGTTTTTGTTATTCTTCTTTGAATGCCCTTTTAATTTAGCAGACATTCATGATAATTAGATTGGGACCCTTCTGTCAGATCTAACGGTAATCATTCTCTCAATGAGCAAAAAAAACCCATCAAAGATATATATCCAATCTTAACACCGAAGCAATCCTTTAAGGAAAAGAAAGAACAGAATGAAGCCTTGAAAGACACATGGACGGCCTTTTCATTGTATCTAATTATCGATCATTATAGATTGATTTCAAGAACATTCGAGTTTAATTAAAGTTAAATCATATATTATTATATATTAATAGTTTGTGTATATTATACAAAAACTAATGATGTTTAAGGCTGTAATTAAGATTTGTTGCCAAATAAAAGGCGGTAATTAAGATTATTACACGAGGGTGTGCCGGCCGAACGGTACTTCATGGCTTAACTGTCAGTTACTCAGCTGCCAGCAGAGTGCCACCATTTGTCTACGTGAATCCATGTAAAAAGAGACGTTGGAGTTGGAATGTGATAATGGCCGGCCGGTAGCCATTTTGCCAACATACAAAATTTGGAAATTCCGTTTACATTAACAGTTAACTTAGCAATTATTGAAATTCTTTTACTATTAGTGATATTAGTAATACAATATATTTAGACTCTTTCAGCACTTATAATTAATAGATTTATTAATCAAATATTTGAGCTATGATAGTAGAGTCCACGAAGGAGGGGGCTCACTTTAAGCTTGATCGAAGCTAGTATTACTATGTAGTAGCTAGTAGGTATTAATTACTATTACCTTTTTTCCCTTTATACAAGTTCAAATTATCTAATAGTTAGATTAGATTTCAACTAATTTAGGGTTCCTTTGGTATCGTTTTCGTTTTTCTATTTTTTGTTTTTATTTCATTTTTGTTTTGTTTTTGTTACGCTATCAATTTTTGAAAACAAAAACATATTTGAATATACAATTTAGTTGTATGTTTTTAAATAAAAAAGTAAAAGAAAAAATGGTTAAAAAACATGTAAGTTACTATTTATCATTCTGCTTCTGTGTTTTGGAAAAACATGAAAACACAAAATTCATGCTTCCACTTATTTCCAAAACATTGCTTCTGTTTCCAAAATTTTTTAAACGGAAACAAACTACCAAACATGTTTTCACTGTTTTGTTTTCAAAAACAGGAAATTGGCAACAGAAAACAGGAAACAAAAACGATACCAAACTTAGTGTTGAATTATGTCGGATCCTAAATGGAGACAACTCTTTAACATTTTGTTTTCCAATTACAATACTTAAACCGAATATATTGCTTAAATGATGTCGAATTTTTTCTATTAAAACCAGCAAGCGTGAATTTACCGTTTGGGAATTTAGAAGTTTGATGGTGAGGTTGTTGTTTGGATATAATTAAACTTTTGTTTAGGGAGAGGTGATCAACCTCACGTGGGTAACCGGTAATGCCTAACCTTTTGCCTAACCTAAAATTATGTGAGGTTTTAGACTTTTAGTTTTACTGTTAACACTTAACAACTAGTGGCTATTGAATTCATTTCTTCCTCATTAAATTGAAAAGCGGTGCTCTAATTTTCCTACTTCTCAACTACATTCACTTTTAGGGGCCCGGGACAATAGTAATATTGCTTCAAGCTCGGGTTACACGTGATTTTTGGTAAGTTTTCTATTTTCAATTTGATAAAAAGAAATGGACTAAATTATACCCCATGATTTCTAAAATGTTAATAAATCAAAGATTTTTCAACCCATTAGTCTCAGTTGCAATACTAAGGCTATGTTTGCTAAAGGAGAATTCTCCATTTTCCATCTCTAAAAATATCAAAGAAACTAGATGGGGTCATAACATGTGTCAATGTAAATAAACATATTTTTAGAGAATGGAGATGACAATGGAGTGAAAATCTCAAAATAAAATAAATATGTTCTTCATTTCCCACTCCATTATCATTTTCAATCTCTAAAAATATGTTTGTTTTTATTGACATATGTTATGGCACTACCTAGTTTCTTTGATATTTTTGGAGATGAAAAATGACGAATGTTCTCCACTACCAAACATAGCCTAACTTTTCCTATTTCCTTTTTTTCCCCTTACCTTTCTTTATCCGGCTTTTATTACCAAATCAAATGGTAAAAGCCTTCTAGTCATGCTTCCTCCTCTTAATAAACTTGCTTTTTTTTGTTTGTGGGTAATAATTACTATCTCAAATCGTCTTTAAGACTTAAACACTACCCATTTACTTTTATTCCATTTTAACTTTGTCTTATTTACCAAAATCCAAAAGAGATGCGAAGAGCTAAGCTGAATTTCAAGGAAAAGTCTAGTTAAGGAATCAAATCACAAATTTATTCCATCATTAATATACCCAAAAAAGAAAAGATATGAAATTAGTAAATGTCATTTTTTCCCTCATAATATCTCTCCCCCAACACCCATCATCAAGTTAATCAAAAATCTCACTTCAGAGTCCTTTAGACTGTAATCAAATGTGATAAATATGCCCTCACCTTATGAAACATCTTCTTGTTAGGCGTGGATTCTAATCCTGTTTTACACCTACTTCATCACTTCATTAATCTCATGCTTATACCCAATGATTAGTTTATTTTATTGTTTTTGTTTTAATTCACCAAACAAAACATTCTTCTTTCTAAACTTAATATTAAAAACAAAACATCCAACATAAAAATTAAGAAAAAAAAAGACACCTAAAAAAGTTTGTTAACGTTAGCATACAACAATGTGGCATTATGATTGTATGCCTCGCTTTATCTAAGCTGTCAAGCTTATTCATGATTGCAAATGGGTCCCCAAATTAGCCGTACCAGCGGCAAAAGCTTTGCGTTTAACATTATATATTATATATACTTCAACATAACAAAAGGCTCTTCCTTTTTATTTCTTATTGAAGTTGATTAGACTAAGGAATTTCTATTCTATAAAGGTAATATGATTTATTAAGGTGACTATAATATGATTGTCATGTCTTCATTTATCCTTTTTAATTAGATTTTCTCCCATGCCTCAAATATATTTACCTACATAACATAACGTTTAATTTAACTATGGAATTCAAGAATCGTGAATGAAGAAAAATATAGTAGCAAAATTTGCATTTTATATGACTAATTTGGATTTAGATTAGTCGAGTTATTAATGTATGGTTTTTGATTTTTGGAGAGCTTGTGCATATATCTCAAATATACATGTGTCTCTATATCTGTTTCAACGATTTATTACTAATTTTATTCGAACTGGGTTGGGTCATATTTGTATCACTGTAAGATAAAGATATAAAATTCTTCTAACAATGATTTATTCTATTCACAATAGAAATCCGAAATTTTACTGAATAAGAATGAGTATCACTATTTATTTTAAATTAGATATACATAAAGTTAGTAAATGATATTTTAACAAAAAAAAAAGTTAGTAAATGATACTATGAAATTATTAAAATTAATCATCACCTTGTCTATTCATTCGCCTTTTTTTGGAAGACTACCCTCACCATAAGAAAAAGAAAAGAAAAAAAAAAATCACCGTATTCAAAGGAGCCGTTGCTCCACAGTGAACATTGAAATGCATTCGCAAGCAAAGGACAAAAACTTTTACCTAGTTTGGTACATTATTTCAATTGTCATTATCAAAGACCATTATTAAGGTTAATTAAGACTTAAGAAGAGAAGTAAATAAAAATAAATGTAAATTAAAAAATACTATTAAAATAAAAACATCCACCATTGTAAATCTCAAACGTGGGCTCCACCGTCGAAGCAGCTATAAATACGCACCGTTTCTTTACTCCCCAAAGTCTTTCTCTATATCCCAAAAAATTAAGCACCCCTCAACGCCGCTCTCATCTTCTTCACTTTTCTCTATTCTCACTGAGGGAAAAAAAAAAAAAAAAGTAAAAACACAGAGCAGAGTCAAAGGAAACTTCTTTTTTTTTTTCTCCGATAGCATACTTTAATCTTCGACGAGATATTAGAGAAGCCACCATTAGTTTTATAACGCAACAATGGTAGACGTCGACCGGAGGATGTCCGGTCTAAATCCGGCCCACATAGCGGGCTTACGACGACTCTCTGCTCGCGCTTCTGCTCCTTCCACTCCGGCTTCTGTTCCAGTTCGCAACGGTCTTCAGTCTTTCTCTTCTCTAGCAGATAAGGTTATAAGCCATTTACGAAATTCCGGTTTCCAAGTCCAGCCGGGTTTATCTGACGCTGAGTTCGCCCGGGCAGAAGCGGAGTTTGGCTTCGTTTTCCCACCTGACCTTAGAGCCATTTTATCGGCGGGGTTACCGGTTGGTCCTGGTTTTCCCGATTGGCGATCTGCTGGAGCCAGACTGCATCTTCGGGCTTCGCTTGATCTTCCTATAGCTGCAATATCTTTTCAGATCGCTCGTAACACTTTATGGTCCAAATCTTGGGGCCCCAGACCGTCGGACCCTGAAAAAGCTTTGCGGGTGGCTAGAAACGCGCTCAAAAGAGCTCCGCTTTTGATCCCCATTTTTAATCACTGCTATATTCCCTGTAACCCGTCTTTAGCTGGTAACCCCATTTTCTTCATCGACGAGACCAGAGTCTTCTGTTGCGGGTTTGATATATCTGACTTTTTTGAGAGGGAGTCCGTGTTTCGTAGCTCTGAATCCGACCCGGAAATTTTGAAAAAGCAAAGATCGGTTAGTGAGAAGTCAGCCGGGTCGTCCACTAATTTCTCCAGGCGGAGTTTGGATGCGGGTTTGGTAAACGGGTCGAGAACCCCTAGATGGGTGGAGTTCTGGAGCGACGCAGCGATCGACCGGCGCCGGAGGAACTCCTCATCTTCATCGTCGAATTCGTCTCCGGAGAGATACTTCGACATGCCGAGAACCGAAATCCCGAAATGGGTGGACGAATACGTAGAGCAAATCGGGTCGGTCCTTAGAGAAGGCGGGTGGGGCGAATCAGACATAGCGGAGATGGTACACGTGTCAGCTTCAGGGTTCTTCGAGGGTGAGATGGTTTTGTTAGATAATCAAGCGGTTCTTGATGCGCTCCTTTTAAAAGCGGATCGGTTCTCAGATATCCTCCGGAAAGCCGGGTGGAGCGCCGAAGAAGTCTCGGATGCGCTAGGGTTTGATTTTCGTCCCGAGAAGGAAAAGAAACCGGTGAAGAAATTGTCCCCTGAGCTCGTAGAAAAGATTGGGAAACTTGCTGAATCCGTTACCCGGTCATGATACAACTTCGAGATTTTTTTTTCTTTTTTTTTTTTTTTGGTTTTTAAAATTTCCAGGGTCTCGGGGTTTGGATTTTCCCTCTTTTGGGTTCAAAAAAAGAAAAAGAAAAGAATTAAAAATATATATAAATATATGGGGTAACGCGTTGTACTATGAAACGAAGCGCAAAAAAGAGCTGAAAAAAAAAAGAGAAAAATCACATTGTTGTTCATAATATAAATAATTAATGAGAAACATAGTTATATTTTCCTTTGCTTATTTCCTTCTAGTATATATTTTTATTTTGTTTGTACTATTATATATTCCCTTTTATCCCAAATTATCTGATCTTTTTGGATTAAAGTAATTCTAATTTTGACCTGTAATAATAAAAAATTATATATAATTAAATTTTTAAAAATTATGTTTTGATTAAATTAAGTCTTAAATTTTTCAAAATATATTTTATGAAAATTTGATTATATATATATATATATTTTGTAATTAAATATCAAAAGTAAAATTAGTTTAATAAAAAGAGTAAGATAATTTAGTACGGAGTGACCAGTAATTTACTCAGTACTATTATTAATCTGTTTATTACAGGCTAACAGCTCAGGTTTTTATTAAATTTGTGTTGATATTTGGTGTTTTCGATAAAAATGGAATATTTTTGTTAGCTGAACTGGCTCCGCTTTCTAAATCGGCACCAGTGCACGTGTGTTTATTTAATTTTAATTGGTAAATACATATTCTTTTTCCATTCAAAAATCAAAATAAATAATTAAAAACATAAAGTTGTTATTTTAAGGTCCCACTATTTGGAACATTGAGCTTAAGTCTAACCAAATTGAAATTATTTGATCAAATTTGTGGACTTGGAGTTTAGTTTAAGTGAAAACAGTTATAGTAAGGCTTTGAATAGAAATATATTAGGTTTGAGTCAATTTTTCTTGTTAATAGAAATTGAATATATATTATAGTATAGTGTTTGAATGAATTTTGTGTATAAATAATCAATCTTAATGATGAAACTCAGCTTTCAAACACTGTCGTTTTAGCTAGCTGTTGCTTTCATTTCCTTTTCCTATTGCTACAGAACTCAAAGTGCATTTTCATTTTTTTGGAACTTAAAAAACCTGCCAATTCTTTTTATATTTTTGATAACACAGGCAATGGAGATGTCTGGAAAAGATATATCTTCTTTTGAGAAACTACCCAAGCTATCCATAAGCATTTAAGAGTTAAGACAAAGAAATATGCATGGAGAATTGGAGAAAATTTTCATACTTTTTGAAAATTTATTTAATGCAGTAATAATTTATTTAATGCATATAGTATTTTCTTGAAAAATGGGAAAATAAGATAATGGGGGGGATTTATTTCCAGTTTCCACATAGAGAGAAACCTGACCTGACACCAAAACCTTCTCACCGTTTAGCTTTTAAGAGACAAAACAACGAGGTCTCTGTGTTCCCACTTTCAACTTGCAAATTGTAATAATCTGAATATTTGAGCTGAAAGAAGGGCAATTGCTAAGAAAAAAACACTCTATTAGTTTAAGGGGGGACACGTGATCGTGGGGTCTAAATTATGGTTGGGAAACTTTGGGTTCCGTACATGAGATTGGGTATATACTATAGTTACAAGAAAATTTGTTTGAATATATCAAATTTCAATTATTAGATCGAAAAATGTTTCTTCTTCTCAATTTCCTTCCTCAACAAAACAAAACTTGTCAAGCTTTGTTTTACGACATTACAATTTACAAGAGCAGATCCGCATGTGAAGGGAAGAGCCTAGGAAGGTAAGGAGGAACAGAGGAAGCTGGTTCATTTTGAATACTCGAAGAAATGAAGACCAATAAGATCTTTATTGGTATTCAATAGTTATATTGAATTCCGATTAATCTGAAATCAAATCATATTAGATTAAAAAGGAAAAAAGAAAGTCTCATTGAAATGGGTACAAACTACCATTCTCACACATGATTAAACTTCCTATTTTACGAATTACTTATAAAGCATGGTCTCTATATATAGTAGAAATGCCGATAAGAATAAACATGAATGATTGAATTTGGTTTTTAAATGTGGAGATGATTCATGCATCAGCTTTGGTTTATGAGTTTAGAATGATTGATTCACTTGTTTGCCTCATTTATGGAAAATATAAATCACGCTTCTTTTTCGGGTCTAGTTAAGATATAACTGAATGGGTTGGTTGTTAGTTTGAGTGAAACTTACGTCAACAATTTATAGAGCTTCAATGAATAAATTTTAGTGTGGCCTATCTGGTCGTTGGAAAGCCAGAGGTCTGGCTTTCATGGGGTTTTTTACCCATTTTTGGCTCAAATTGCAGAACTAGGAATCTCTTGAATTTCCCGAAACAAAGATACTTTCACTTGCCTACTCTTCTTCGATTCTAAATTCTAATTATCTAATTGTTCTTGAAGAAGACACTTGCAAATTGACAATAAGAATTCAATACATGAGTATTGAAATAGAATTTTTAAGCTGAAATTCTTCCTTATTACTATATGAATTTTAACAATAGCATTTATCGAATTTATACACACATTAGGGAGATTTCTTCCGGATTAAGTCCGACGATACTTGATTCTGAATTAATCAAGTCAAAAAATACTATAAGAATTAAGAGATTCACTCTTTTGCTCTGAAATGTTATAAGAAGTTGTTTAATCTTATGGGGAATACAATAAAAAATAGCAAAGTTGTCCACCATAGTTCTTCCTTCGTTGGCAAGTGCATCGCAAGTCTGCTTCCTTCTCTATAATAATGAGAAATCTTCACATTTCTTAAATTGTTCATCATGTTCCTGCAGTCAATAATTAAGTTTCCAAGTGGATGAAGTTCAGCAATTATAAAGCAGCTTGTGCATCAATAACAATTTCCAAATTAGAAATCCCTTTGTCCAGGGGCAGTTTCAATTAATCACAAAGTCCCTATAGCTCAGCTTAGGGAGTATTTATCGGATTTGTAGATGTTAGGAAAATTTCTTCCCCACACTATACGACTCAATTCTGAATTAATTTCATAAATCAACTGCTCTTGTTTACACGACTTAATTCCGAATTAATTTGATAGATAACTTGTTCATGTTAAATTTAAGTTAAGGAACCCATTCTTTTGCTCTAAAAATTGGAACTGGTTTAGACTTTTAGACTTAGGCAGATCTTAGCTGACCAAAACAATGAATACCAAATAATTGCACAGTAAAAACTAGTGGTTAGGTTATGATTTTAGACGCCACCTTCCCTGCATGTGCATTACCATTTGACAGCAATAATTAGACCTCTGACAAAACACAATTATTAAAACCCAAGGAAAAAAATTCATTTAAACCCCAAACAAAATGAGAAAAAAAAAGAGAAACCAAGCCAAAGTAAGAAACCGGTGAAGTGAGTTGTTAAAAGAGGGCATTAAATGCTCCAACGGTCACTCAAACGCCACCATCCACCACCTGAACCGACCGTTGCAAGGACTCACGTGCCATCCCCACCGCCATTCACCGCTTTCACGTGGTGACAAAAAAATTTCCCCCATGGATTTTAACCATACAAAAGACAACATGTGCACAGTGCATATGCAAATGGCAAGAAAGGGCCTTTTTTCAGAAGACTGGGACATGGTTACGTGGGGAGATTTATTAAGAGAAATGGGCTTTCGCCCCTCCCTTTCTCCTTCTGTCTGCCCTTCTCGTGACACTTGCTTTTTTCAAATCGACCCCTTTGCTTTGATTTGATCCGTTCTTCTTCCTCCACACAACATTTCACTCCATAGATTGTTGCCACATACCCCAAATATATGAAATAAACACATTGTCCCCATTTTTCTTTTAAGAAAATGAAACTTCAATCCCAAACTAATTAGAATATTGTTTGAATTCAAATGATTCAAAATGTTAGACCTTTTTTTAAAAGGTTGAAGATCAAAATCTAGACCAAAATAATCAAAGGGTATTTGTCTTGTGCAGTAGAGATGGAGATTGAGTGGTGGTGTCTAATCTTGCCTTAGAAAAAGGGGTGAGTTGAATTGATAAGGTGCGGTTGCTTTTGTCATACAAAAGGAGACAGTAGATTTGTGTGCGGATTTTAATGTGATGTATATGGATGATGAATCAATTTTCAAGTTTTTTTTTAGATTGTCAAAAAAAAAAAAACTTTGAAATAGTGACCTTACGTTGACATTAAAGAGAGAGGGGTAAGGGGAGACTTTGGACGTTTGTGTTTAAAAAGTGTTCTTGCTGTTATTTAGTCTAATTGTTCGGTACAATTATTGCTGCAGAATTTCAGTTTTCCCATTTGTCAATAGTTTCCATGTGTCTTCCACAGTTTTGTTTTGGTCTTTCTTCTTCATATGACTGTTGGAATTTTCTTGTTTTTTTTTGCTGACATTCAGAACCAGGTTTGGTTGTCTCTGGGTGTACAAATTTACTAAATTAAATGAATCTGAGAACTCTGTTTTTTTAGTATTCCTGCATGAAAAACCTTTTTTCTTTCTTAAATTACTCTTTATTAATTTCAAGCAATTAGGGCTATAGTAGAGTTGTTGCCAAAAGGAAGGAAAGTAGGAAGAAGAAGATGCAAGTAAGTTATCAGAAATATGAAAACTATAAGCTGCTTGCTTGCTTAGTTGCTTTGCAGATTTCTTGAAGATATGAAGAATGCTTTTAATTCTTTCAAAACGATAAATAGGGACATGTTACATCTTGCATGTGCGTGACATGAGGAGTGCTGTTGTCTGACAATTTGGGCCCGATCTTGTCAGTAAAGATATCTGTTTTCCTTGATTGTTAAGACAATTACTTCGCACCATCCATGAACTTCGATCCACTCAAAAGAGCTAACCCCGTTTACAAGTCTCTGAATGAAAACTGTACAGTTTTGAACCATAATAACGCAATGGCAGATTGAAACTTTTTTCATTGGACAGCACTCTTGAGGCCCATGCATTAAAGCCTGCTTTGATTCTAAGATGTTTCAGACCAGTTTCCTTCTATTTTATGTCCAACTACGGAACATACTCTGGATCAGACAGGTTTTCCACATTGGGTCGAATTCTATGAAGCAAAACAAGTAGTAATCAAGTGTTTGTTTGTCTAAAAAGATTAAACAAGTGTTTCAGGTCAAGTTAGTTCTGCAATCTCTCAAACTAATACTTGGAACTGTGTTCAACCTGATTGGGTCCCAAAAATGGGTATGATAACTGGAAATGATGTTATTGTTAAGGAATCTGCCAAAACATAAACACACGAAACTTCCAGAATTGGAACTCTAACTCAGAAGTGAAGTTGAGTGAAGATTCCAGAAATGATAAATGAGATTTATGGAAGTAAGCATTCTTCATAAAGAATGGAAGTTGACATTTTGTATTATAAATTCCTGCCCTGCCCTGAAGCTAGGCAGCCGGCAGCGGTATAAATGACATTTCTTGTATAATACTCTAAATTTCAGCTCCTACTTTCTTAAAAATGTAGCAAATTTACATTTTACTCCACCAGTGTTGATGAATGCTGTACAGTGTTATAAAATTTTCAAAACTTTTTTGACAGCTTCATAAGTTTTCAGGCTGCCTGAAGGACTCCACTGCCTTCCTTCTCAGCAATCTTTGGAGCCGATTTTATCGCCTTTACCCGGAAGGCTGCCTGCATATGATCAAAGTGAAAAAAAAAATAAAAAAGGGCTTGAACTATAATAAACGAGCTGCAAATGCTTTAACTTTATATATAAACAGGAAAGGTAGAACTCAAGAACTCATATTTTGATTTGATCTTAACGTTACCTTCTTATCTGAACCAAACTCAATAACATCTGACGGACGAATACGAGTAGGAACATTTGGAGTTACCCGTGATTTTTTACCTTCTTGGCTGCACATACAGAGTTTAGTTTTAGAGAAACTCCAGGTTATATAATATACATAAAGATGTTCTTTGATGTGCATAACTTACTTAATGATATATGTCCCATGTTCACTCTGCAAATCAGTTACGAAGAATGCACCATCTTTATAGGTGATTTGAGCATGAGTTTTGGATACCTGAGATAATTAAGCAACAGAAAGAAACAGTCAAAATAATTATTGCAGAAGTGAGCAAACGTGTTTGTTCTGGAAGAGAGTAGATTAAAACGGCTGAACATTACCTGGAATGAAGGGATCACCACTGATGTTCCTGGAAAATCCTCCTTCTTTTCACTCCTGCAATGGCCATTTTGCATTGACAGAGAGATTATTACTATAATAGCGAAGTAAACATTAAGCTAAAACATTGAGAGCAAAACATCCTGTTTTATGACACACGGTTATGATATGCATACCCGATCATGAAAGGCTTGTTCTCATCCCTACTTAAACAAATGGGCTGGGAGGAAACTCCATCTCCGGCCGGAAGCAAAAACCACCTGCGAAAAAAAAGACAAGAAATACAAGTATCTATGTAAATTGAGAAGAAAATAAGATAAAATTTACGTATATAAAAACTGTCATACGCACTCTCCACTAATAGCCCGCTCCAATGCATCATTGTCTTCAAACCATGCCCGCAATTGGTCACTTGCCTGAATAAATAGTTAATAGATGTTTCAAATAGTTTCCACTTTCCACTTCCATTAATGCAGAAAAAGTAGGATGAAAGCAGCATACCTTGT
Organism: Corchorus capsularis; assembly: GCA_001974805.1. Classification (NCBI taxonomy): domain Eukaryota; kingdom Viridiplantae; phylum Streptophyta; class Magnoliopsida; order Malvales; family Malvaceae; genus Corchorus; species Corchorus capsularis. The sequence continues at coordinate 16,721 of AWWV01014470.1, forward strand.
CTGAGAGTCTGCAAGTTAAGGATCTTCCTTCAAGTTTTGAGCTGCAAACATGGCAATCAATTTTAGGAGGAACAAATCAGAAACTAGGTCCTAGGATCTTGTGAATCATTTTTATAGTCTTTCTAAATCCCCATTGCTATTCCCAATTTCAATCATTCAAAGAAAAAGGAAAAGTGGAAGATCATAGAGAAAGTTAACTCCTTTAAAGATGAAGTAAAAAGCTTTAAAACTAAGAGAAAGAAGCAGAAGAAAATATATATTACAAGATCTAACCTGTTACCACCTAAGACCCAACTGAGCATCAAGGGCATTGCAATGTCAATAAAAAATCTGCCTCCAACTCTTCCTGGATGTGGTATCCGGTATTTTGTCAAGAACTGCAAAGCAGGTGAGTTAACATGGTGATTATGCATGCAGTTGCTCAATTATTGACATCTTATCATCATTCATTCCCATTTTATGTAATCAAAGTGGATTCTTACCGACAATGGACCTAGCCCTACACCTAAATAAGCCTTGTAAGTAGAAGCCATGATTGCAGCCATTCTTGCCATTCCATGGATAATGGCAACTCGCAGTCTTCTAGCACTCTCATAGCTGCAAAGGAAATTAGTCACCTAGGAGAATCAGTTTTAGATTGTAGAAAACAGGTACAGAGAACCAGTGGCATGTAAAGTAATTTTGTGCATAATATAAAGAGATCATTATCAGTAGAATGCATAGGAAATTTAGTGAAAATCTACATTGTGATTCACTGGGATTAAATCAGCATAATTTGATGAATTTCAAGGATAAGCAAAGTTTTCCAGACATCAGAACAAATCCATAAGATACTCCTAGTGATTCTCTTCTTCCATGGTCTAGAAGGACTCTTTCCCTACTAAGACTACTTTTTTTTTTTTGGCCAGACCTACTAAGACTACTTGAGTCAAATCTGAATGCACCTGATTGATCAATTCAATTGACTGAGTGCTTTCTCAGTATAAATTTTTTTTACATCAATTTTGCTGTTTTGACCTCTTTTTTAATTTTACCCCCTTTTGAGCCACTTAAGAAAAAAAACTAAGTGTTATATTACCTCCTCAAAGAAGAAACCACATCAATAGGTGTCCCTGACTCAACACTTTGTTTCCATGCCTTATCAAGTTCCAATGCTAATTGATAACCGTCCTGCAAAGATGAAGACAAAAATGTTGTTTTGCTGTTAGGTTTTCTTTGATAACCAGACATTCTAAACACGTCATCTATATTATTAAGATACACATGATTTTAATGACATATAACAGATTTATCAAGGGCAAAGAACCTGGAAACTTAAATAATGGGAAAAAACATCTGCCAACACAACGGTTTGAAGTCATACCTCAATGGCCATACATCCCCCTTGACCCAAATTTGGCTGCATTGCATGGATAGAATCCCCAAGCAAGGTCACACGCCCCTTTCCCCAAGTTAATGATGGTGTTCGGTCATATATGTCACGTCGAAGAATTGCATCTTCATCAGTGGAAAGTAACAAGTCTATCACATTATCACACCAACCCTCAAATATTTTGAGCAGCCTCTCCTTTTTAGCTGCAAAAGGATTAAAACAAGAAGAAAAAATATATCACAGTATACTAAGCAAATTTTCAATTAGCAGTCAAGTACTATATTTGGTTGGGACCAATCAATATGAACACTCGAAGAACTAATTTATGCGCTTGAGATGTAAATAGAAGCTTCTTTCAAACTTTTGTCGGCTTATATACTGAATTTAGAGAAGCATTCGAAGGTTATCTACCTTGAGTATCCACGCCACCAGCAGGTTCCTTGTGAAATGCATACCACTGCATCTTTCCACCACCAACATCAGAGGAAACAAAGTACTGCTTGTGCCCCAAAAATACACGGTAGCTTCACAGGAGAAGTTTTAATGTAAGCAATATATGTAGCAAAGGCCCAATACATTCTAATCAGATCCTAATGCTTGAAAAAACACGCATACTTATGATGTTCATCATATTATGCAAAACAATATGGAACATACCCAACAGAATCAATATCGGCAGGCACAAAATCTGCAATACCAGTATAGCAAGTATAGCCTGAGTATACAGCATCCTTTGGCCCAAATAAGTTCTTCCTCACCTGAAAAGGAATTTCACAAAAAATGGTTGAACAACTAGCGACAAACAGTGTACTATTGGTAAAAACTTCAATTGCATTTAGATGTTGATTTGGTCTAACCAGAGCAGAGGCAGACTTAATGAAATGAAATTCACCTAGATAACCCAAAATCAGAGTTAAGGATTAGTTCCAACTCTGCTTTGCTTTTCTTCATACAACTAGAAATTGTGGTACCTTTCTCAAGGACTTCTTTTTCAAACCAAGCTTTAAATGAGGTTGTTGACAAAACTGGGTCTGAATTTACAAAGATTATGTTCTGTACATACACATAAACTGAATATAATGGTACCTTTGACCATATTCCATCAGCTCCAACTAGAAGGTCACCTTCAAAGCGCTTTCCATTTTCCAGAACAACAGAGACCTGAACTTTTAAAAGACATAATTACAAGAAAGAATGTCAATACAAAAGAACTAGCAAGAAGTGGCAGAAAGGAAATAATCCCGGAATCCAGGTTTGAACATTAAAATAAACAAAAGACAGAAGATTTCATGCTTTCCTATATGAACAATGACAGTTAGGAGATTATCTATAACTATTAGCACTCATATATTACCTTCTTTCCATCATCCTCAAAATCAACAACATTGCTCTCATTAAAAATTATGTCTTCCCCAACTGCACGAGCCAGGATTTGTTGCAAAGTCATCCGACTAATAACTCTTGTAACCGGAAGCCCCCTTTCCGCTGCTGGGGTGAAAGTATCAAACTTGATGTACCTGTTTAAACCATGTAAATTCATTTAGTTATTACTAATTAGCTTTATTACCGAAACATAACACTGAATCAATCATGGGCTCAAACATATATCAAACACTACAACTAAAGCAATTAAAGGAAAAACAAAAGATTTGAATCCTAAACAACTCACCAAGAACCGGAAACCCCATCAACCAATCCATTAATTCTATCTCCAGTGATGCAGCCTGCCTCCATAACTTTCTCAGCAACTTCCATATCAATGGCCTCTAAAGCAGCCAATGCATTGCTCTGTATCTGAATTGGACCCCTATATTGCCCTTCACCTCTTATAGCACTCAAATCCTTCTCAAACACCACCACATCAAACCCTTTATTCTTTGCAGCCAAAGCGAAAACCAGCCCTCCAATTCCACCACCAGCAACTAATATCCTCAGCTTCTTCTTTTCCTGTTGATTAGCATCAACTTTATTCTTCTCATCTGACTTTGAATCACTTTGGGTCCCTGCCACAGTGGCCTTGACTTGTAAAAATCTCTTCTTTTGCTTACTTGCTTTGCCTCTAAAATGGTAATTACACTGTAAACAAGCCGATGATTCTGTTGGAACATACTTGGAGATGGAAACTGGGAACTGGGTTCCTGTGAAAAAAGTTGAAGGCTTTTGAAACAAAGTTGTAGCCATTTGTTCTGCAGAGAAAGAAAAGAACTTTGAACTTTCAAGGCCTTGCTTCTGGGTTTAAATACTAAACAAAAAACAGAAACTTCGATCTTCCTATACAACACTTTCCGGGTGACGGTTGGTTTTAAGAATGCAAATGAGATGAAGAAAGAAAGAAAGGAACAGAGTGACTTTCCCAATTGGAAAGAGAGAGAAAGAGAGGGAAAATGAGGGAGATTATAAGCCAATCGCAATTGCCATTTGCCAGTCATCCATGGATTTTGTGATGTAAAGAATTGAGGTGCACCAACCATGGAGATTCCTAAGGCCATGTGGCAACGTCTGAATGTTCCACCGCACTATTAAACCGAAAGAAATATCTTTGACACCACCTTCATAATTCATAATTTCTGTGGTGTCAAAAATTTTCCATTTCCCCACTCTTCTATACTGGAGGTGGAGGTGATAGTTGGACAAAAAGTTAAAAAAACCAAACAAAAATAAAGAATTTTAAATCTACTAATGTCTAATAGTCATACACGAACATAAACCACATACTACTAAGTTTCCAATTCTTCCTTAAAGCAACTGAGCTCTTTTAGAGTCTCAATTAAATTTTGGTAATTTCGTTCTCTTAATTGTGGTTAAGTTGGGGGATAGAAATCCTCTCCCCCCATTCTGTCCCCCTTGTCTCCCATCCACCAAATCATGACACTTGTCCCTTGTATAATACCTCGTAAAAGACTCAAATAAGGGCCCGAACTTTCATAAAAATCTCAAATAAGGGCCCAAAACACAATTTCAACAAATTAAAGTACATATTTACTAGATTATGACATATTGTGCAAGATATTAGCTAATACTAGTGTGTGAGATGTATATAAATTAAAAAGCACGGAAAAATTTTGTATCATACTATGTTTATTGAATTTATTTGGATTAAAATGTTTTGATTTTTAATTAATTTAATAACACCATTTTTCTATCAAAATTGATGTATAGGCATGATAAGCATTGGTTTTCATCTGAGGAGAACCTAATTTGTAAAAATTTACTTAGTGTGTTTTCTAATTTGTTGAAATTGTGTTTTGGGGCCCTTATTTGAGATTTTTATGAAAGTTCGAGCCCTTATTTGAGATTACAGTCATTATACCTTGTTTGTTTCAAGTTTTATCAAATAACAATAAAATAAAATAAAATAAAAATCTCACTTAATCACCAGGTTTAGCCCCAAATTAAAAATAGATAATCGAATATAAGAGTTAATCCTAAATTTTTATACATTCCTCACAGGGTTTTAGAATGAAAATATAAAATCTAATTTAACTAGGTAAACAAGGAATAACATTAGAAATTAAAAAGGAACACGTATCATTATTTGGTGGATGTGGGACAATGGGGATAGAAAATAGGGGATAGGATTTTTATCTAAGTTGGGTCATTATTTTGTGTAATATATTAAATCTTTTTGCTTCCATTGATAAAGAAAACAATGTAGTCATTAAATTATGGTTTCTTTTGCAAATTTGGGCACTCTATAAAAGTTGTAAAGCTTCACTTTTGATTAAGAAAAACCAAAGAAATCAAAGTGCTTTGTTTTTTGTTTGCTTCCAAACCTAGAATAGTATTCAAATAAAGAAAGACGAGGATTGGAAGTTGGAACGTTAGGTTTGGTTGGAGGTGCACAACAAAAGTGTGTCCAATTTCAACGGCTTCATGATTGGTGCTTTTTTAGATTAAGATAAGATGAGATTTAGTATTTAGTGATGAGTAGTACTTGCTTGCAACAATATTTATTAAGTCATGAGGAAAAAAAAAATAATGTCTTATGAAAATAAAATTAAGATTTTGAATCGAAGTCAAAAGCATTTCTAATTCAACATTCCATATGCTAGGACTCCAAATTAATTAATTTTAATAATCTAGTAATTGCGTGTGCGTCTCTCTCCATAGGTTGCTTCTAAGATTTTTTTAGGTTTCAATTACCATTATCGTACAATGTTCCAACATTTGAGAAAGTCATTGGTTGTCCATGCAACCCACATTAGAATAAGTGGCATATGGTCGGTTACACATCACTATCCATCTAGTTTTTTATACCTTGGACTTGGTCTGATAATCTTATTTACCCAATACTTCAAACCTTATGGTAGTAGTAATTAAATTAAATTAATTAAGCAGAGAATGGAGGTGTACTTTGCAACATACTTATAGCGAATGTAACTTTTGTGCTGATTGGTTAACGAATGCTGCGTGCGAAATGGATGATGATTTTGAGTTACTTCATGCTCCACCTGATGATATGAAAAGTCATTTGGATGCTAATGTTAGGAATGTTGCTTTCCCTCGTGATTTTACACATGTTTAGATAATATATTTAACTTGCTTGTTTTCAACAAAAAAAAGTAATTAAATTAAATTAATTGAAATTTAAAGTCAAAAAACACCTTAAAATTGCCTATTAATATAACCCAAATTGAGTGTGACTCCCATGGATCCCAAATGGTTTTGGGTCAAAGTATGAAAGGAATTGGGCCGAGTCTTTATCAAGAGAAGTTTGGGTCTGACACCCAATATTTCATTTTCCAAGTCCTAACTTCAATCAACAATACCTTTCAAATGTGCAACAGCTGAGTGGGGAAGCATTTAATCCTTTCCACAAAAAATTTAGTGAATTTTAAAGGTGAGAAAAAAAAATTCATGATTGAATGCAAGAAAAGGTGAGATACTATTGTGAGTTTTAAAAATATCAGAAGAAAGTCATTAATGCCTCTAAAACATCCGAGAGATGTACCAATCAAGTGAATAGTTAATATTTTTGATTTGACTACAAATTTACATGGACCAAAATTAATTGGGACCCCATTAAACAAAACATCTTCATCATAATTATTGTTTCTAATAGTAATAATCTCTACGTACTTTCATGAATCCGTCAATCAGTGTTTCTCATTTCCCATGGTGTTGCTTAGCAAAAGAACCATTATTCTGCTTCTGTCCAAACTATTTTTCATTATTATGTTCTAATCCAATGAACCATCCTTTGTCACAATAATGTTGGGGTTCGTAATGTTTCGGCACTGATCTATTTATAAAGATCATGCATTCCTTACATTTACACGAAGTTAATTTTTTTTGTTAAAACCGAAAAAAAACAGATTAATTGTTATACTAAATCCACGAGGGAAAGCTACCCTTCTAGCATCCACATCCAATGCTCCAAGAACAGTTTCTGGTGGAGATTTAAACACTTCGAACTCATCCTTCAAGTCACATCTCAGCTTAGACATATCATCAGCACAAAAATTGTCCTCCCGAAATGTATGTTGGCAAGTACAAGACCACTCACGAGCTAGAAGATCCTTAATATCAGATAGCAAAGCTCCCAACGAATACAAAAAAGTATCATTTAACTGTATATTACTCCCTCTGTTCCTTTTTAATTGTCTCTTTTAACCGATTTATTTCTTTAAGAAAAGTAGTTAAATTTAGTTAGGTTCTTAAATTCTATTACAATTTCACTTAATCTTCCTATAATACCCTTAAGCCATTGTTTCTTTCTAATTAAATGCATGTTTGACCTTTTAATTAAATGCATGTTTTAAGAAGGGTATTTCTGGAAAACAAGGGAAATGGACAATTAAAAAGGAACAAGGGAAATGGACAATTAAAAAGGAACAGAGGGAGTAATTACTTACTATTGTAATAATTTTTTATTGAGGACCCAGAAGCCAGAAAAACCCATGTATATGGGTTATTATGAGATCATAAGAAGGCAAGTTGACAATTCCTTTTTTAGAATTCAAACAAATAGTACAAAATTTTGAGTTTTGACCATAAACGATTCGTTCATATGTGATTCCGATTACGTAAGTGTAAATTTTGTGAAAGGGATCCCCCAATTATTATATTGGGTTGAAAATGTTCAAAAAAATGCTCATTATTCAGCTGTTTTCTATATATACAGAAACGGATAAATTAGCAAGCGGTGGAAACCAGAATTCAATAATGCAATTCAATGTATTGGCAAGTATAATAAATAAATGTAACATGCTTTGTAGAAGTATTGAAAAAAAAAAAAGAAAGAAAGAAGAAGAAGTATAATTTGATTTGATGTCCATATCCATATCCTTACACATATGGTTTGGGTTAAGGGCATGAGGCCACATAGAGCGATGGGCTTCAGGTGCAACAAACAAAAAATTAACTCATGGACCACACATAGGGCCACCCCAATTTTCCTTTTATGGTGAATTTTTTTTCACTCCCCAACTTTAACAAGTTTCCCAAAATATTTTGTACTATTTCTATTTTTTTTTGCCAGAATTGTACTATTTCTATCTAGTATCTAGTAAAATAATTTACTTACGATTGAAATACCAAAAAATCTAATTTACTTCTTTGAATGGTAGCTGTTAGAGATTCCTTTTTTCTTGATAAAAAAATCAGACAATTGTACCTCAAAACTTCAAACTTTTGCTGGAAAGCTAAACTAAATCTAACCTAAAAGTTTTTAACTATTGAGATATATATTTTGAGTCTTGAGTATTGCCATTATTGACAAATCAGTATAAATTATAAGTATATATATGTAGTTACCACCAAGGAACTAATAACTAAAACGACATAAAAAATTATAACTTAAATCAAACTGTAAAAGATTGAACAAATTCAATTTTTTTTACTAAAAAAAATACTAATCCCCTAAACTTGTTAATTGGCTACCAAAGAGGATCTATAAGAACTAATATTAGGCCAATTTAAAGTCCCCAAGGGGACACTCTAGTGGTTAAGAGCTTGAGACTTCTTGTGAGAGGTTCCAGGTTCGAAACCTGAGATGGGCGGAGTGGGATTATGGGAAAGGAGAGGACTACCTCCTATTGTGTAGTCCATTTTCATGAATAGCAAAAAAAAAAGGGGCCAATTTAAAACAAAAGAGCTACTATATCATATTAGGGAAATGAATGAAGTAGACAAAGAGATCGTGTTGAATTAAATGCATGAAAGCATGGGGTTGTAATATCTTTCCATCATAAAAAACAAACAATAGAAAAATGCGAAGTATATATATGAAAATTGTGTCAAAACTTACTATAAATCCAATCCAATGGGAACCTTCCCATAGGCATGCAAGGCCGACTTGTTCTTTGTTCCTCCTCAACGTTCCTTGGACAATATTTTACTATCCTTTTATGGTTTTATAATATACTAATTTTTTGTTCTTTCTTGTTGTCTCATGCATGTGGGATTAGGTATATATCCGTTCCGTTTTTACACTTGAATGTCAGTCTTCCATTTCTATTTTATATATATTTCGCATTGTCAAATCTGAGTTTTCAACTAGTACCAAGTAGATATATATATGTTAAAAAAAAATAAAAAGAGGAATAAATGTAGAAAACGATAAAATAATCCTTGTGTTTTGACAGAGATTGCTGTTAAAAACGTTTAACGCATAGTTCGTCAACATTCCTGCCCCTTCGTAATGAATGATTTGATGCAGTTTTTGGCATTTTCCAATCTTTATGAAACAACCTTTCATGAGGCTTGTCTAGATATTCAAACAAATCTTTGTACCCAAAATAAACGGATACCTTCTTCTTATAATAAAAAGATGAAAAAACAAAAATGAATATAGAGAAAAACCAGCTGTATAATAATTCTAGCCTTAAAGAAGTGGAAGAACACAGTAAAAAAAAAAAAAAATCAGCTTCCAGACAAATTTCTTTCATTGTCTTGGTTACCCTTTTGGACAAAACTTGCCAGCAAGCCAGAAAATCACAAATATAGTTCTAGAGTTCTAGTTCTACTACTATTATATTATTTTGTTCAAGGCTATGCAAAACAGGGGAAAATAATGAAGAAAGCAAATTCTGTTTCTTTGAGCAATCTGGGTTCATTTCCAAGCCCAGGAGGTTCAGATTACCATGAAAATGGCGTGGTGGTGGGTCAGAAAGGGTGGAGTTCAGAAAGAGTGCCGCATCCGGGTAATAGTAATGGAAGTAGCAGAAGACATATCAGTGCTTCATCTTTGACTCCTTTTTACAGTGGAAGAACATTGCCTTCCAAATGGGAAGATGCCGAGAGGTGGATTTGTAGCCCTGTTTTGGGTTATGGGGTTAGTAAGAATGCCAACTATCAGTTTCAGCGGCGGCCCAAGTCTAAAAGTGGGCCGATTGTGCCGCCTGGAATTGCTTTCTACTCTACTGGTGGCTCGCCTTCTATGCAGCTGCTTGACGGTGGTGGAGGGAGTGGGAGTGTGAGAAATTTGATGGCGGGGTCTCCGTTTTCGACTGGGGTTTTGATGCCTGATGGGGTGTCTGTTCATTATGGTGGTCGGAGAGGCAGTGATGTCGGTGGCGACGGTGACCATTCTTTTTTGCTGCAGAATGATGGTAATGTGCCACGATCTGGGATAATTCCGGCATGGTCAGATTTGGTTAGTGAGTCTTCCTTGCCCAGCTCTCAAGGTATATATAGTATTCTTTCTTTCCCATGTTTTGCTTACAATTTTAACTTCGGCTGCTAAAATTGTAATTTTTTCTTATCTGCTGATCTAATTATGGAAGATATGCTCAAGTAAACCCAGAAAACCCAATAAACTCACCAATATTTCCAAAATCCAGACAATCAATCTCAGTTCTGTTAATATCTAACCAATTTAATGGTTAAATGTTAATAATTAGCTCTTAAAGAGCTGCTTGGACCTCTCTGTTCTTGGAGTCGTAATTGGTAACTGATAATGAAGTGATTAGGACAAACATAATGTGTTTCAAATGACAAACAAAATTGTTGAATCTTAGCTTTAAATGGAAAAAGATCTCTGTTTTTGAGTTTGTGACAAGAATCCTGGGAAAGATTTGCAGGTGCAGCCGGTGACTTTAATAGAATCTGTGTCTTTGCCAAGTTCTGCAATTGAAAGTTGAAACTTCAATAAGGCTTATCTTCAAAGTAGTTTTATAGTCATGATTAGCTTTATTCATGCTTTTACTACAGGCATTGGCTCCAAAATGGTGCATAATTTAGTTTGAATTAAATTAATGCAGACGAAAAACTGGAGGAAATCAAGGATGCAGAAATGATAATCTCTCGAGTAGTTTCACGGAGAGATATGGCAACACAAATGAGCCCGGAGGGAAGTAGCAGCCGCTCATCACCAAGGGAGAGATCTTCATCATCTTGCCACTCGCCGCCACCTACTCTTCCTCTTCCGGCTGAGGAGGAGAATAATAACGATCACCCTTCTGGACTAGACATCAGGGAAGTGCAGATAGACAAACGAGCCACCACCATGACAAATAACTGGTCCAAAAGACATGGGTCAAGAAGAATCAAGAAAGGCACTGTGCCTGATATTGAAGACTTTTACCAAAACAACACGGTAGCTCCTGCTTTACCCCTGGACATTACAGAAGCAGCAACCAGCATTTCAAAGTATGTTTTTTTTCCTTTGCAGCTTTTCTTGATTTCTTTCCAACATAATTGCACTTGTTAGAAAATAGTACTCCCTCCGTCCCATATTATTTTCCCCTAATAGAAGTGGACAGATAATATAAGATAATATAAGACGTAGGTAGTATAAAGTAGGTTTCCTGAAACAAATTTTAAATTGGGTCTTTCAGGTTACAAAGGGAAGAAGCAAAGATCAATGCATGGGAGAATTTGCAGAGAGCAAAAGCTGAAGCTGCCATTAGAAAACTAGAGGTTGTTCACATGCACACAGGAATTCTTATATATAATTGTCTCTGTTTTGATTTCTATTCTTTTTAATGAATTAATTGTGTATATATATTTATCAGATGAAGTTAGAAAAGAAGAGATCAGCATCAATGGATAAGATACTGAGCAAGTTAAGAATGGCTCAGATGAAAGCCCAGGAAATGAGAAATTCAATGTCAGGAAAGGAGGAAGAACAGATTCCCAAGGCTTCAAACAAGGTTACATTCTTCCATATCCGCTTGAGATCCTTCAGCAGTTGCTTCACTTGTCATGCTTATTAGTTATTAGTTTCTCTCTTCAATGGACTCGAAATCTCTTCCAATGGGTCAATAAATGAAGAATTGAGTTGGTGATTCCAAATTTTGTATATGCCCTGTTTCTTCTTCTTTTTCATTTTCTTTTTCATGTAACAGATCTTTAGAAATTCTTAGCAAGTCTTCTCCAAGCTGAGAGCACATCCGTCTGCATTTCTTAGGAAAAAAATTTAAATTTATGAAGAATTGAAGATTGAGAAAAAAAAAATTAAAAGAATGGTGGGTTGGCCCCTTGCACTTGAAAGTGCAAACACTGGGCTTTCTAAAGATAAAAATAAAAATCAGTATTGTCCTATTTTCTTTGTTGGATTGTTTTTAGAGGGGCAAACTAGATTTTGACTATCTAGTTTACAAGTGAAAAATTGAAAAATCAGAGCAGTAGAACTCAAATATAGTCACTTCACATTCAACACCTGTTTATACCCTAATTTAGGTAGACTTGTAAAAGTGGTCAGGTCTAATAGGTCAAAGGTTGAGATTCAATCTTAAAATTACATTAGACTTTGACTATTTGGTTAGAAAAAGACTTTTTGCTTAACCCTGAAGCCCAATTTCACTTAAAAATAATTTTAATTAATATTTACTTGATTAATTAAAATTTGAGAAAAACTAAAGACTGTGGCTGTGAGATTCGGCCACATGATGGTACACAGCAAAAGCCAAGATGGCCTATGTGATTTTACGGTATTTGGCTATTTCCATTTAAAGCTACGCTATCAAAGGAAAGGCCATTGACGGTTTCCAATTTTGCTTCAGCCTAGATGACTTGAATTGCTTCGGGTTAGTATGTGGCCGTGAGATTCGGTCATAGTGGCCGTGGGATTCGGCCATGGTGGTCGTGAGATTCGGCCATCCTTCAAAAGACTACATGATGGTCGTGGTAAAAGGCCACGATGGTTTTTTATAATAAACTAGGTAAGGTTTTAAAATTTACATGCGCTTGGCTACTTTAGCCAAATCAATTCTAATTATTAAATTTGACCAAGGTGGCTATGATAAAAAGCCATATTTGGTTTTCAACCTTGCCATAATGGAGAATTTTAAAAGGCCATGTCGGGCTTTCAATTTGACCAAGGTGGCTGTGATAAAAAGCCATGTTGGTTTTTCAATTTGACCAAGACGGTGTGAAGGCAAATCAGAGTTGTGAAAAATTCTTTTAACTCACAAGGAAATAACGTGTATATCAAGTGATTGATCGTGATTTCCTAATTTCGTGGATCTGAATGGTAATGAGGATTTCCAATCAATTATATGAAGATTGAAAACAATTACAATCTCTTGATGGAAGGGATTTTTGGCTATATAAGCAGAAGCACCACTAACGTTGAATGGGTCTCCGAACCAACAATTTGCTCAACGCAAACAACACTACACTCCAAGCTTTACGCTTGCTACACTTTTCTTTAGGCTTGCTCATGCAAGTTTTCATTTTGTTATGTTTTTAGACTCTTGTCTACTTGAGACTCTTGTCTCCATCATTCATCTCAATCTCTTGATTGAGTTTGCTCTTGTAATTTTCCTTTTGCAATAATAACAATACGTTGTTATTTTGTTCCAAACTTGTTCGAAACCTGATTATACTCTACTGGAAGTCTGGGTTGCATGTATTACACACTTCGGTGTGACTTACAAGCAGATCTCACAAATCGTCTGATTCAATCTTATTTCTAGCTCTCTGAGCTCGTATTAATTCCTTTGTCAATTTGTGCAAATTGACTGGCACGCCCCTCTCCACGACCAGAGCGTGCGCCCAGGGAGATTTTGGCGCAACATCTCTTTTTGGCACACCCAGTGGGACACAACAAGGACTTCTCGCTCTGGCGTCTTTTTCAGGTTATTCACAAGTTTGCGATCCAACTTTTAATTTCTATTATTTTGTTGGCTACGGCTCCTCCAAGGACACCGAGCGTTAATTTCTACTGCAAGTTTACTTTTACTACTTTTGTTTTAATTTCAATTCTCATGTCATGTTGCATTGTGGGTTTCTTTCATACTCTTCTTTCCTACATTTCTTCTTTATTTACAAGTTTTTTAATTTATTGCAATTGCTATAACTTTGCTCACAATGTATCCTTACGAGGACATAAAAGTGACAATGGAAACGACGACGAGGTTGGTGGCAAATCTTATCAGGGTTGTGCCATGGCTTTCGATGAGTTTGCTAGCATCTTTGAAGACATGATGAATAAGATGGATGCTAGATTTCATGAAATGATCCATGAACAAAGAGCCTTGTTAACCCAAAACGAGAATGGCTTCAAACAACTTCAAGAAGCCATCTCGGGGATGGTAGCAACGCTCGGGGGGCAAGTTCAACAAGGCCAGAGGGAGATGCCAACCCCGCTTGATCCCATGCTTACAACCAATGGCGTTTCACAAGCCTTAGTTGGCCTCACTCTTGTTCCAAAAGAAGTCATACTTGAAGAACAAGTGGCTACATTGAAGAAAGAATCAACGGATCTTGGTCGTCAAGCTGACGACAAGGTGAAACCCAAGAAACTAAGGTATGGTTACATTAATCCTTATGAAGTGGGCTTCTTGCCTAACAAACTTGACAGGCCAATACCAAGATCAGTGGCATTGAGCATGGCCCCCAGGAGAAAATTGGAATTAACACCACCTGAAGCAAAGCATGTGATTTCGCGTGCTACAGATCTTCGACCAAGGAAGAATATACCTTGGAGGCTTAACTTTAATTATAACCAAGGAGGGTCGATGCATCAAAACACAAATGAAAAGCCAAGGGATCAAGTGGCACGTAGATCGGCTAGGGGAGCTTATTTTGCAAACCCTAGGCCGAAACTGCCAACACCACACCCTATGGCCCCATCAGATCCACATGTGCTTGATCTTTCGAAATCAAGATCTATAAGGTCAAGAAGAGAATTAAGGCCATGGCTCGAGGAAAGAAAAGAAGAATATAGAGCCAATGCTATTAATAAAAAAATTCAACCACGTCAAAGTCATGTTGTTCAAAATTTCCAACCAAGTACAGTAAGGCCGGCTTATGGAGTTCCATATGGAATTTGGCAAAGAGTGGAACATCCCAAGCTTTCAAATCCACCTTTGCAGCGCAATAAAAAGACATGGAGACGGAGAGAACTTCGGAGAAAGGCCAAAGCTAGGAAGGAGATGGAGATAGATGAAGAAGTGGAAAACTTAAACTCCACATTTCAAAGATGTAATTTTTCTGGCGTGGAACAAACCAAACTTGATGCACGAACAACAATAATTGAAAAAAAGAGAAGCAAAACTTCAAGCTAGATCTGATGATTTGGGCAACATGGTGATTGCTCTAAATGAAGTTCAAAATGAGTCTCTTGGTCTTTCTAACCAGAAAAATGCCAAGATTGATGATGAAACAAATGACGGGTTAAGCATTAATGGTGATGTTAATACCTTAAGTGAAAACAAAACAACGCAAGCAGATGATTTCGATGAAAAATCAGAATGTTTTATTGCATTTGGCCAATTCACGGATAATCTCCCTTGCAATTCTCTTACTTTACCATGTATCTCTGTCACCAAAGTTGATAGAAGAATGGATCTTGGTAAGCCACTCCAAGATGGGAACAATGAAGACATAATTCAATTGCCTCATGGGAATGAAGAATACGCGGGGGGCAAAGAAGATAATGCCAAGATCATTATTCTCTCCAAACATGACGATAATGCCACTGATACTGATGATGATGGTGTTATTAATGCCATAAAGGAAGTTGATGTCGTCATTAATAGCATGGATGCAAGTGAAGATGAAAACGAGGTTATACAAGTTAACGATTTAGATGAAAAATCTAAGTGTTCAGTTGCACTTGGACAATTCATGGTAATTGAAACTGACAAAGAGCATGCCAACCTTCCAGAAGTTCAACAAGGTGCAATTATGGCTGGTCTTCAGGCCATGATGCATGATCTAAAAAATCTAGAGCAAAAGCTTAAGACTCATCATACTCAAAAAGAAGAAGGCTTTGGAGAAATAATTAAGAGATTACAAGCAATGTCAGGGCGGCAAGAGAATTGGTGGTAAGGCCACTTGTTTTCACCAAGTTCATATAAATCTTAGTGGACAAAGCCGCCCCAATTACGAAAGCGGCTAAAAAAAAATAATAATTGATTTTTATGCGATGGCCATGCCAAAAAAAAAATCACTACCACCGTAAAAATCAAGGGCAATGGTGATGGTGACTTTATTTTAGGCCAATTGATCGGCCACTTCAATTAATTCAGCCGAATTGGCCAATTGCCATTTTAATGGAAAGCAAAAATCAATTTGGCCAGATGGTAATCAAGCTTTGACGCCATAAGGATTTTCATGAGTGGCCATCAAAATTGTTTGTTTTACTTGAATTTTTGGTCAATACTCTTAAGGTAATTTTGATGATTGGCCATAGTTCAATTTCAGCAACTTGCAAGTTAGTTTCTTGTGTTGGCAAAATTGAAAGCCACCAATTAAAATAAATTTGCTCGTTGGGGGTTATATTTCATCAGGCAATTCTGCTACGCTCCATACCTAATGAAATAGGGGGACAATGTTTATACCCTAATTTACAATTAGGGGTAGACTTGTAAAAGTGGTCAGGCCTAATAGATCAAAGGTTGAGATTCAATCTTAAAATTACATTAGACTTTGACCATTTGGTTAGAAAAAGGCTTTTTGCTTAACCCTGAAGCCCAATTTCACTTAAAAATAATTTTAATTAATATTTACTTGATTAATTAAAATTTGAGAAAAACTAAAGACTGTGGCCGTGAGATTCGGCCATAGTGGCCGTGAGATTCGGCCACATGATGGTACACAGCAAAAGCCAAGATGGCCTATGTGATTTTACGGTATTTGGCTATTTCCATTTAAAGCCACGCTATCAAAGGAAAGGCCATCGACGGTTTCCAATTTTGCTTTAGCCTGGATGACTTGAATTGCTTCGGGTTAGTATGTGGCCGTGAGATTCGGCCATAGTGGCCGTGGGATTCGACCATGGTGGTCGTGAGATTCGGCCATCCTTCAAAAGACTACATGATGGTCGTGGTAAAAGGCCACGATGGTTTTTTATAATAAACTAGGTAAGGTTTTAAAATTTACATGCGTTTGGCTACTTTAGCCAAATCAATTCTAATTATTAAATTTGACCAAGGTGGCTATGATAAAAAGCCATATTTGGTTTTCAACCTTGCCATAATGGAGAATTTTAAAAGGCCATGTTGGGCTTTCAATTTGACCAAGGTGGCTGTGATAAAAAGCCATGTTGGTTTTTCAATTTGACTAAGACGGTGTGAAGGCAAATCAGAGTTGTGGAAAATTCTTTTAACTCACAAGGAAATAACGTGTATATCAAGTGATTGATCGTGATTTCCTAATTTCGTGGATCTGAATGGTAACGAGGATTTCCAATCAATTATATGAAGATTGAAAACAATTACAATCTCTTGATGGAAGGGATTTTTGGCTATATAAGCAGAAGCACCACCAACGTTGAATGGGTCTCCGAACCAACAATTTGCTCAACGCAAACAACACTACACTCCAAGCTTTACGCTTGCTACACTTTTCTTTAGGCTTGCTCATGCAAGTTTTCATTTTGTTATGTTTTTAGACTCTTGTCTACTTGAGACTCTTGTCTCCATCATTCATCTCAATCTCTTGATTGAGTTTACTCTTGTAATTTTCCTTTTGCAATAATAACAATACTTTGTTATTTTGTTCCAAACTTGTTCGAAACCTGATTATACTCTACTGGAAGTCTGGGTTGCATGTATTAGACACTTCGGTGTGACTTACAAGCAGATCTCACAAATCGTCTGATTCAATCTTATTTCTAGCTCTCTGAGCTCGCATTAATTCCTTTGTCAATTTGTGCAAATTGACTGGCACGCCCCTCTCCACGATCAGAGCGTGCGTCCAGGGAGATTTTGGCGCAACAACACCAACACCAAAATCTAAATTAAAGCACCAGCAAATCAAAACACAAGATCTCATAAGTTAGGCACACCAAACAAAGGATGTTTTTTAAAAGGAAAAAGCTTGTTAAAGGAGAAAACCATTTGGCAAAGAAAATCTTTGTAGAAGTAGGGTTCATGCTTTTTGAAATTTGGGGGTTTTGATTTGAGGTATCTTTAAATAAATCCAAACGAGAGGAAAGTGTTAAATAGAGAGACAAATGACATAATTGATTTTAAGGGCCAACCACCGCCTGACTCTCATCGGAGACTTGAAGGTGGCGGTTTTAGATTAATTTTTGGAGTAGATTTTAGTGGGTTTTCTTTGTGGTTTTGCTAGAGAAAGAAATAGAGATAAAGAAGGTTTCGACGTGGCTGCCATAGAAAGGTACCAGATATAACGAGGCTAACGGAGGTCAGTGTCGGCGGTGATAGGGCTTTGGAGGAGGTGAGAGAGTCGGGTAAAGGAGGAGGGGAAGGGAACACGAGGGAAGAAAGAAAGAAAAAATAGATAAAAGAAAAAAAAGAAACGTGAGCCATAAAAAAAAGGCCACGTAGGAATTTGGATCAGACTTAACAGTGCGGGGATTAAACCTCCCATTTTCCGTCCATCTCCATCCAAAAAAGCCCAACATTGAGCAGGTTCAAAAATGTTTGGCCCTTTTTCGTTGCAATTGAAACGTTTGGTCTCAAATCGAGCAACACGACAAACGTTTGGCCCCAAATTAAGTATTTTGCCAATTTCATCTTTTTAGTATTACTAGTGTGGCAATGTTTTTTGCCGTGAGATCACAAATGCTAAAGATATGCATAACCGTTGGATAGAGAAAACAACCTACCTAATTAGGGAAGATTCTATATATGTAGGCTCTTTCACATTTCAATGTTTACACTTACTTTCTTTTAGCTCCGAACACAGTTCCCCAAAATCAGAACACTTTATCTTGCTTCCGCCGTAGACTGCAGCCAAAGAAAAAGAAAATTTTTTCCCTAAAGTAATTTGCTTGCTCTCTCTAAACCTAACAACACCTGGAATTTACGTGACTTTGCCTGGACTCCATCGAATTAGGCTTCCTGGACCTTGAGCGTCTATCGCTAAACTGCCCTATATGTATGACAAACCCTAGCAAGCGCCTCCCTCTCGATCAAGGTAATATACTCTCCTCTCCCTCCCTCCCTCTTTGCTTTCGATTTAAGTTTTTCTCCTCTTGCTGTGATTTCTCATGCTGAAAATGCTAACATGCAGACAAGTGACAGCGATTCTGATGAAAAGAGGAGGACAGTTAATCAGTACGAATACTTGACTATTGGCATGGGAGGAGTTGGTAAGAACGATTTGGCTAGGTAAGTTTAAACTAATTTTATGAGCCTTTTTATTTTTTTCATTTTGTTCACCCTCATCAAATTTGAACGAAAACTCTTGGGTTCTAATCTTTGACGGTTTGGTTAGGTTTAACATTCATTGTAGATCGATCTACAGTCATTCCAATGTTTTATTTTAATTGTTATATTAGACTTATTAACACTATTGATATTTGTTATTTATAGGTCCCTCATCGGAATCTACACCTTTCACTTTTCCCCTCACCAGAATCTAAAACTTCATCAGAACCCTTATCTTTATCAGCTTCAGAAGAATAAGTGATTGAATGGGGGTGAAAAAATAACCCTGGATGAGGAGAAACGGTGGAGGTTGCGGGGTGTGGAATGAAAGAGAGAGGGCTGGGGTGGGGATTCGGGGGAAGAGTCGGGGAAGGGTGGGAGAAGCACGGAGGTTCGAGATCACAGATCGTCGCAGAGCAGCGGCAGTGGCAGACATTGTTGTTAGAAACTTAGAATGTGTAATAAAATATAAAACCCTAGGTCTAAATCTCTAAAGATCTGCAAATGGAAACAACGTAAGGTTTAATTGCCTTTTATTTATATATTGAGATTTAGGTTTTTTTGTCGAGGATTGGGCCTGTAGTAGTAACGGGCCTAAAATAAGAGTCAAAGGGAGCTAAGTCGTCCATACTACTTTTTTAACCACATTTCTTCTTGCTCTATTAGATCATCATCTTCTAAAAGTCATATTGCTTTTCAATCTGAATGAAGCATTTTGAAGCTTGTGTTAAAATTCAAGTTGACTGAACAAATTTCAATCAACTGAAATTTACTCATAACTTCCTTCGCCGAAATCCTACGATTCAGGTTATTGAATCCCTCTTCCAAGCTCTCGAATCCTTGTCTAAGTAATCTAATATTATCTTTTTAACTTTCATTTAATGCTTTCTTTCCTCTTCAATATTTAAGGTTGGAATGGTACTTTGAAATTTTAATCTGTAGGTCCCTCTAGGATCTGAAGCTTTTCTTTGATCTATAATTCATATAGCTTGCTTAATGATTAGCAGTGTCTAGTTTTGGGTGGCAGTGCTACCATTTACAACTAAGTTGGAACACTAGAAATTTTCAAGGGGTACAATAGTGATTAAATGCAAAACGGTAAGGTGGGATTGATTTCGAGAGTGATACACACTCAACATGTTGAAAAAGCATGTTAAAGTTCTTTATCTGCTGTTACATTACAATATGGTTGTGTCAAGTGATCACATGCTCAGTTGTTTCTTTCAGTTTCTGAGGTTTTGAGTATGAAATAAAACAGCCTCGCTTAGTATAGTTCTCTTTGTCAATTTTATTAATTCTTGATGTTGTTGTTTGTTTCCCTTCTAATTGATTCATCTAAATTATGCTCCATTTTCCCATCAAGGGTATGGAATAAGGGTCGTGTTATTGGAAAGCAAAACAACTCCCAAAGATAACTATGAGATAACTGATAAGTAATTGACTAAGAGATATACGTCGATAGCCTTATTATTAGCTTTAGTATCTAACCATATTCTCTAATTATCATTGGAAAACCCTGTGTAAACCATATACCTTTATAGTCATATATATATATATATATATATATATATATATCAAATGAATACAGAAATGAAGTCATTCTTCCTTCCTCAAACACATTCTCTACTTTTATATGGTATTAGAGCCTTAAACCTAATTATTTGAACGGCCCATTACGCAAATCTTCTTATTTGATGCAATTGTTAGCTTAATTTCACGAACTCTTTATCCATTTTTTTGTGCCAAAAAGTAATGACGCTGGATACAAAATTAGGAACTCTTCCTCATGAACAGTGTGCTTGTCGAAGATCTGGGTTTTCCCTCCCAGACTGGCTTAAGGAGAAACTTAATATAGCAACAGTGTTGAGAAAGAGCTGAGTAGATAGGCGAATCGAATGGGCTTTTAAGAAAGTTAAGAAAGTTTTTGGTATTAAGGAGGTTGACACCAATGACTACTCTCGAAGAAGAGACAGGCTGATTTCTAGCAAATTAAGCAATGGAAGGACTTTAAAGAAAAAGAGATGGTTTGGCTTCGGCTTCTGTTTTTAGGTAATTTCCTTTCCTGCTCTTTGCTATGCTTTAACAAATTTTTTAACATTAGGTGATAGGGTATGGTTATATGGTTATATGCTTTAAGAAAAAGAGATAGACAAAGGAGGCACCACCATGACAAATAACCGGTCCAAAAGACATGGGTCAAGGAGAATCAAGAAAGGCACTGTCTGATATTGAAGACTTTACCCCTGGACAGTGGACTTTACAGAGGCAGCAAGCAACCAGCATCTCAAAGTATGTTTTTTCCTAGATTTCTTTCCAACATAATTGCACTTGTCAGAAATATATAGTATAAAGCAGGCAGCTCTCCTGAAATATATTTGAACTTGTTCTTTGAAGAGAAGAAGCAAAGATCAACGCATGGGAGAATTTGAACTTGCAGAAGGCAAAAGCTGAAGCTGCCATTAGAAAACTAGAGGTTGTTCACACTTCACATGCACACAGGAATTCTTACTATTATATTATTGTCTCTGTTTTTTATTTCTATTTTATGAATTAATTGTATATTTCTGCTACCAGATGAAGTTAGAGAAGAAGAGATCAGCATCAATGGATAAGATACTAAGCAAGTTAAGAATGGCTCAGATGAAAGCCCAGGAAATGAGAAGTTCAATGTCAGGAAATGAGGACAAACAGATTCCCAAAGCTTCAATTCAAACATCCTTCAGCAGTTAATGAACATCCTTCAGTTATTGGAAATATAAATGAAGAGAGGAAATTTAATTTAATTATTTAACTTATTCTTATCTTACTTCTAAATCAGAATTCCAGCCAAAAAGAAAAACCAGGAAGAATTAATGAACGACATTTTGATATTAATTTCAAATCCATATTAAAATAAATAATGGTTAAGAATTTTGATTCCATACATATAATTTTTTTATCACGTAATTGCATCAAATAGAACTGCATTGAGTTTTAGACAGCTAAAAGTTTAAGACAATATCATTAACCATACATAGACTTCGACAGGAATATTTTCTACACAAACTAAAAAGTTACATAGCATTCGGTTTATGGCCTATATAGATAGTAGCAAAGCCCATGAGGCAATTAGCAATATAATATACGATCTTCCACAGCAATACATGGCATTGACAACTTAGTATGGCCTATACCTCCAGTCTGCTCTCGACGGTCTTCCACCTCCCATTGAATAACCCCACTGCTAAATACAAAATTCATATTACATTAGATTAGGTCATCGTAAACTTTGTTTCTGATATACATATTTTTACGTTTGATCTTATTTGAAAGTTGAAATTGCACCTAAGACACAAAGTATTTGTTCAAGTCACAGTGAATTTCATAAAAATACAGACAGAGATGATACTCACATCACCAAAATGTACGGCTCCATACATCCTACTGAAGGGGCGCATTGGACCACCACCAACAACTCCAAAGGCGGACACGGGAGACATGAGATTAGGGCGAGCATCAATAACAGGTGTTGCTGAATCTATTGCCACCTGGATAAGCAAGTTCGTAAATAAAATTCGAGTT
Organism: Corchorus capsularis; assembly: GCA_001974805.1. Taxonomy (NCBI): domain Eukaryota; kingdom Viridiplantae; phylum Streptophyta; class Magnoliopsida; order Malvales; family Malvaceae; genus Corchorus; species Corchorus capsularis. The sequence goes on from AWWV01014470.1 coordinate 39,164, forward strand.
TAGATCAACATTTGATAGCATTTTATGCAATATGTAGAGGTAGAAGTTTATATACAATAACATATACATAAAGAAATACTATAACTAATTGCAGACAAACTGACATGTTTATACATGTAAACCTTGTCTTCAAAACTTCAAGAAATTGCAAATGAACTAATTTAACCAGGTTAACTTGTATCATTGCAAGATAATCTTCCCCTCTTAAGTGGAACTGCTCTATCTCTCTTTCGAGTTTGCAGAGATCTTTTTAAGTAAAATAAAATGCCTTGCAAAAGGTTTTAACTGGTAATAACCATGTTCTGTGGATGAAAAATGGTTGACCATAGACGCACGACCTTACATGCATAATGGAGTTTCCACATCAAATACAGAGCGGTAAGATAACAATTAAGGTTTTCCAATCAATTCAGGGCAGTTAATCAAAGATAAAAAAGCATAACCTTGAATTAAAAGATGATAAATGGGAACATGGCAATTATGCAATATGCCTAAATAAACATATTATCCAATAACTTCACCTTATTAACATGCTATCATGCATGAACACTGAAAAATCTGAAGAAAAAATAACTCTATTATGCTCAAGCCTTAGGTGTAAACATCCAAGTATGGGACTAGAGGGTAGAAAATTGTTTCCACGTACCTGTTGTCCACAAATTTCATGTTTCATATCATATACTCGGACTGCAACTCCATCATCAGCAAAGGTGACAAAACCAAAACCTCTGTGGCCAGTTCTCTTGGGGTCCTACATTATATGAAAACCAAACCTTCATAATCTGACTTAAGTTCATCTCTCAATTTGCACATGACAAGTCATCACCTTACCTTAGGAACATAGACATCTACTATCTCACCAAATCTACTAAAATACCGGCTAAGATCTTCAGCAGTAGCCTTCTGAGGGAGCTTGCCAACAAATATCTTTTTGCCTATCTCTTGAGAGGAATCCCCTCCTATTTCAACATAAAGGCAGAAAAATGACAATATGCATACATGATAATTCCATAAAACAAAGTCAGCTAAGGAAGGAACTCACTTCCATACACTGGACCAGGAAGGTCATACATTGTAGGAGCACCGAGTGCGGCATATCTTGTGGCAGCAGAAATATAAGCATTGTATGCACCATATCCACCATGTGCCATTCTGTTTATTTGCCTTAACTCCTCCTCCTGTCAACATAGTATCAAACTAAAATTAGACTCAATTTAGTTACATTAACCTGCATATATGGCAGGGAAAAGGAATATGAACAATAAATATCAAATATGAACATTAGGCAACAATAAGTTATTAAAAGCAAAAACACAGCGAAGTCGAGTATCATGCCCTTGGTGTTGCTCGATCAACTATTACTCTGGCACCATCAAATTCATGATCTTCACTCATAACATTGTCCACAGAATCTGCACCATATAAAAAGTGTTAACCATCTCTTACGTGTATAAATAAGAGGTGTAGAGAAAGCGAGCCAGCATATAACTAAATTTCAAACCAGAGATGCTTATTAACTGGAATTGACATTTCAAAATGAAATCAATATACAAGACAACTCTTAACACAGTCATCTTGTAGGCAACCAATTGCAGTAATCCAGAGGTCAAATATGCAAGCATGCAAACCATTTGTTGCGCAAACTTCACAGAAAGTTACTAAGCCAGTAGCAGGAAAAACTGACCTGATCTAGCAAAGGTGATAAAGCCAATTCCACGGTGAGATCTTGTGTCTTGATCCTGTAAGTCATAAGTTATAATTAATAAGAAAAAATCCTAACAGAAAGGCTACTACAGTCTACAAGCAACCATAAGAAGAACACAGGGACAAAAACTCAGGGAGAGACGGGAATACCTTTGGCATGTATAAATCCGTTATTTCACCATACTCCTCAAAATGACTGCAAAGAAAATGTATTCATTGTTATGTTAATCCTCACATAGCTGAAACATCAACTTACTATCTGCTCTTTACCCTGTAACATGATTAGTAAGCTCAAAACAACAGAGAGCTGGTTGTTGAGTTGAATTGGTAAAATATGTTCAAAGACTAAAGAGCAAATAGTGAAATAAAAAGCACTATCATTATTCATGTATTTTGCGTAATTACCTCCGAAAAGCTTCCTCATCCACTGTTAGTGGAATCCTTGCGACAAATATCCTGCTTACTTTCTTTGGAATTAAAGGTACTGGTGGTGGTGGTGCTTGAGCGGGTACTGGAACCCGTACTGGTACTGATGATGGTGCTCTAATCTGCTTCATCTGATTCATCTCCTCCTGTCAAGTATGATAAAAATGAAAACACATAGTCCATAAAATAATTCTAAAACAAAAAAGGGGCACCAATTAAAGTTTATGTAATCAAACCTTTGGGGTAGCTATTTTAACTTCCAGCAGTCTGTCACCAAGATAATGATCATGCAATAGCACATTCTGTAGAAAGTGAAATAGAAAGCAAAACATGTTACCACATGGTTTAAAATTAATAAAGAATGAGATTTTAAGCACTCCCCCTCCCAAAAGGAGGCATGTTACCTTAGCATCTTCAGAGGATTCAAACGTTACATATCCAAAACCACGAGATCGGCCTGTTGATCGCTCCTAGATTATGGGAAAAGCACCTTAATCATCAATGAGCAATTTACAAGAGGAAATAATCCACAAAATTTACCAGTTCTAATGGCTAGTAACCCTAGTTAAACCACCACCATAAACAGACTCATATAGAAGCTCCTACAAATTCTTATCTGTACCTTCAAAACAACACAATCCTCAATATCACCATATTTACTCATATATTCCCTCAAACCATCGGTATCCACATCCCATGGGATTCCCAGAACCTACAAAAGTCATCAAATTCAATCAAAAACATAGAAATCTAATCTTTGACAACAACAAAAAACACGAATTAAGAACAGAAAACTAACCACAAGCTTTCGGTCCATGAGAGAATTGGGAAGAATCAGCCGAGACAATCAAAATCGTTGAAAACCCTAAAACACTAAATGAAACCAAAAAAAAGTCCAAAAGCTCTCACAAATCCTCTCTCAATAAAACTCTCACACTCTGCCTCTTCCTCTTTTTCTCTTTCTCTTCCTGCACACAATAAGCACACGCTCTTTCTCACACACAATCATCACCAAATAGGAAATCAAATTCACCATTTTTCCCCTCTTTTGAAATAAACAAATTCACAAATTAGTAATTTACAAAGAATTATATTATAATTTAAAGTTTTTGTTTATATTCATTCTCATTTTGGGCGCTCACTGACCTGACCAAATCCAAAACCCCTATAAATTTGCAGAAGATGATCTCTCTTCCCTCTCTCTCGATTCCCTCTCTCCCTAGCTCGCTCGATCGCTCGTGCCGCGCTTTGGAGTCGTTACCGTAACCCAGGGAAATTGGCCCGTTGGCTTCCTCTTATAGCCTACTTTTGGCTAAATTCGGCCAACTTCGAGTCCAACCGCGTGTTCTCTCTACATTTGGGCCCAGCCTTTTCGAATAATTGGATCATTAATGGGCTTTTTTTTGCCCGACCACCAAAATAATACCACTACTTTTTTTTTTTTGGTAAAATAATACCACTACTTTTACTACTAAGTAGACCATTTTTGCCCTTAAATAAGATTTCGAGTTCGGGTTTTATGAATTGAAAAAGTTCTATTCTCATAGTGAGTCAAACAAACTTAATTATATTTATTAGATTGAAACATATTTAATTATGAAATCTTATTCATTTTTTGGGTACAACTTTGAATTCTTACTCTGAAATAAAATAAATAAAATAATTTTAATGGTAGAACAAAGGAATTTATTGATTAAAAAAACAAAGGGATTTATTTATTTAGGTATGATGATTTTGGTATTGATGTATTTATGTCTTCAATTGTCCTTCTTGTAGCTCAAGGCATCAGTCTGAGGAGGATCATCAACTTCTGCAAATCTTTTGAATGTCCCCAAACGAGTTAAGTTAACATAATCTTGAGGGTTATGATCTGCAAAGCCTGGCAAAATGAATGGAAACCAAAGTGGAGGAATCCTAATAAAAAATATCAACGATAAACTTTCTTTGTATTCTCGTCCCGCCAGCAATGGTAGAAAAAACAGGGCCCTCAGCAGCTCAAAATATGCATTAAACCACCTGGCTATCCATGTGAATCCGTACAACCAAAAGTAATTCTTGTGTTCCACTTCATCCAGTATCTGCAATAATCCCCAAAACACACAAAAAAAAAAAAAAAAAAAACCCAGTTTCCTTATTGTGATTCCAAATTAATGCTATTATAGTCAATGAATTATGTTTGATTCACCTTTCCTCTGTAGAAGCTGTTGAAGTAAAGACATGTTCCAAAGTGTTTGAACTTAAGGTCTAAAGGACCAAAATCCGGAGGCACCCTGGGAATTATATCATTGCAATAAACAAACCTCAGATATTTGATACCATATTCATTAAAAGTTCTTTCCATGAAGTTTTTGAACTGAAAATCTCCAACTCGAGGCTGCCCAAACGTATAAACGCCTTTCATTCTCTTCAGCAATGATTTTTCTTCATGCAATGCAAGAATTGCTGGGAATAGGATTGCAAGTGCCCCTCCCAAGCTGTGTCCGGTCACTATAAACTTGGTTTCTTCGTCTTCTTCCAACTCTTCTTTCAGCTTTTCTCTTATGTTGTAATAAGCATAGTTCTTTCCGTCGCAGGGCTTTTCACGAGGCCAACTTCCTCTATTCTGACCATCTTCCATTACTAAGCCTAGAGCTTTCATGAACCCACTGTGGATCTTTCCCATTTCTTTATTGCTTAAGCAGGAGAAATCAACGTCGGTTTTCCAATCAATTGTATTGAAAAATTCAGTGCCCCTGAAGGCTACAACTATCATGTTCACATTTCGATCATGAAACATGAACCCCTGTGTGTCTGCCAACATTAAATTAATTAAAGTTACTTCAATTTGCTAATAAAATTGTTTTACTTTATCGATATACTATATATTAGTAGACGTATTAGCTTCGTACCATTCCAGAAGTTGCCCATATCAATGAATTCCATCTGCACCGAAACAAGATATTCAAACATATATAGCAACTATGGTAGGAATCAATTAGGTTGAATAGCTACTTTGCCTCCCGAACTTTGCAAATTTAGAACAAATTACCCTTTAAACTTTAAATTGTGCCACTTTTCCCTTGAAATTGGAAACTCAGGACCTTTTCACGAGATGGATTCAGATTTGCTCATGAGGTCCACATGAGCGAACGTCAGCATATAAGGTATGCCTTAAGGATCCATTAGTCAACAGAGGGTAAATTGACCTGATTTTGCAAATTCAGATGGACAAAGTAGTACAATATAAAGTTCAGGGGGCAATCTATCCTAAATTTGCAAATTACAAGGGGCAAAGTAGCTATTCAGCCGAATCAATTAAGTTATATATTGGTGACAAATTTTACCTTCCAAATTTCTTCAACTGTTTTTCTGATGAATCCCTTATTCTCATAAGCTAATTTAGCGGCCATTGCAGCCAAGGCAGAATTGTATCTTGGATTGTCAGGTTTTATATTCTTGTCCAAGTGAACTCGGTTGTCCAAATGCCCAATGATGGACTTGTAACTATCATCACCAGGCTTAGGCGCTTCACTCACTTTCCCTACATATTATTAATTACAGTGATCAAATTAGTATATATAAAATCTAGCATGCAAATAAGGAAATTATTAGAAATAGGATTAAATTAAGCTATCAGAAACGGAAGTACTGGAAGAGAAGATGTTCAAGGTCATCTCAATCTTGTCTCCCAAAGATTTCCAGCGGTCAGCAATAGAGAGGAGGAAGTTTTGAAGTAAGAGAGAGACGCCTGCAGTCCAATTTAGAACTTGTTTTTCTTGTAGAGATTCATCCAGAACATAGCTAAATCCTGTTTCCTCTATCTTTTTCCTCGAAAATAATAACTGAATAATCTGCCACACAGTAACATTTTCTGTCGACAAGCATTCATCTGTTTGGTATCTAATTGGATCACTTTCAGAGTGTAATAATTCATGATCATATTGATCATCAGCCATGGTTTATGAAGAAATTAATGTATAATAATGAAATATATACATACAATAAGGTTGAAAAGCTATATATATATATATATTATTATTATTTGGCTGTGATTAATATTGCATATTGTCAAAACTCATAACTGGGCTGCTGCTTAAATATTGCATATAGATTTTGCCATTTGGGGGTATATGCTTAGCTTTCTCATCTAAAACAAAAGGGAGGAAAAGGAATGAAGTGCTACTTCTGCAATGGGATATAATTTCTCGTGCTTAACGAGGATGGATTAAGTCCCTTTTGAGAAATTGTTATAAGGTAAATTAGCTCCTAATTAATTGATCAAACTTCAAAGTGTGTATTATATATATTGGTAAATTTGACGTTTGTATGTGATTTGGTAAGACAATTAGGAAAAAGGAGATTTAATTAGATTCTAAATACTACTCTTCAGTAGTCTTCCCTTTAGTTTTGGTAAAGAATAAGCACTTTATATCAAACGAGAAACACATGAACTCTTCACATCAAATACTTTCAAGAAACATTTCGCTTCACGATCTATAATATAGTTCTCAATCAAATTGGGCTTTCAAGACATATATACACACACAATAAATGATTGCTTGATGCAAGTTATAAGGCCCGTGACTAATATATATATTTTATTACATTTTTTATATTTATAATTGATCAAATTCATTTGTCTTTCAAACTGTTTTTTTCTTTCATTACTATTTGTATTTATCTTTTTTTCCCTCCTTTAATTAGGTATATATCCAAATTAGAAAAAATTTGTATTCATAATATTTCATATACATGAAATTGAATTGGAAATGTCATCATGAATATCTTTATAAGCACAAGAAACTTCTCCAAAGCATTGGCCCAATTAAGAGCTGAAATCAATTATAGCTATGTGTGATGCTCCTTGTGGTGGTGAAACAATCAGAACCCAAATCTTTTGTTAATGAATTATTAGCTAAAACGGGTGTTAATTAGATCCTTCACAGCCTGCTTGGCTCTCACTTCTATGGTAGCTTTCCATGGAATATTTTCCCTTTGCTATTGACTAATATCGTTGCTTTCTGCTGCAGTTGGATCGTGTTTGCTTTTGAAATTGCAAGATATAAGCCATTCGTTGAATGCTGATCATCTTCAAGTTGATGATATATTCCAGGAGAACACAACCGAGTTACATTAACATATTCTTGGGGATTATGAGCTGATAAACCAGGAAAAGCAAGCCCCAAAATCCTTAGCAGCACCAGCAACCAACTTTCTTTATAATCAGGTCCCTTTATCAATGGCAGAATGAACCCTCTTGCAAGTTCCCATATAGCATTTAGAGACCTGGGTATCCATGCAATTAGCGATATGTAATTCTTGTTGGGTTCTTCTTCAAGTATCTGCAAAACCAAAACATAAATTTACCAAAGCTGAAAAAACATGAACAATAAAGTATATGAAATTAGTCTAATTGGAGGGTTAATTATTTACCTTCCCTTTGTAGCAACTATTGAAGTAAAGACAAGTCCCAAAATGCTTGTACAAAAAAGTTATGTCATCCGTAGGAGTTCTTGGAATTATATCATTGCAATAAACATACCTCAAATACCTAAAATCATGATTCTGCAATTGAATTTCCATGAACTCTTTGAACTTTTTGTCACCAACCCTTGGCTGCCCAAATGTATAAACCCCTTCTAATCTATCTAGCAACCATTTTTCTTCATGCAATGCCAAAACTGCTGGAAACAGAATTGCTAATGCCCCACCTAGGCTGTGACCAGTAACCATGAAATTTGCTTCCTTGTTTTGCTTCAATTGTTGTCTCAGCTTCTTCCTTATGGTATAATAAGCTAGTGGGCGGTTTTCGTCTTGTTCAACTTCCAGAGGCCAACCTTTTTCCATTACTAAACCTAGAGCTTTCATAAATCCGCCATGGACTTTTCCCATTTCGTCAAGTTCATACCAGGAGAGATCTAGATCAGTACTCCAATCATCTGCATTGAAGGGTTCAGTGCCTCTAAAAGCTACAATTATCATATTAGTGCTTTTATCATGAACCATAATGGCTTGCGTGTTTCTTTTCTTTTGATAATCTGTGAAAACATTAGGGTTTTGCTAGTCAGATGTATCTTCCAAGTTTAATTTATTGATTAATGAAAAGGATTCAGATTGTTTATTATTAGTCTTACCATTCCAGAAATTGTAATACCCAATTAATTCCATCTGCACCAACATGAACATCCGATTTGAGAACATTAATTAGTAAGAAAAATTATGTATGCAAAATTGCAAATACTAAAAGTAATAGTAAAAACAGAGTATTTTTACCTTCCAGTAATCTCTAACTATTCTTTCAACAAATGCCCTGTTTTCATAAGATAATTTAGCAGCCATTGCAGCCAATGCCCCATAGTATTTGCAATCTCCAGGTTTTATATTCTTGTCTAATTCAACTCGTCTGTCTAGATTTCCCAGGAATGACTGAACATTTTCCGATTCTCGGTCCGGGATTATTACCTTACCTATAGTAAAACACATCAATTAATCCACATTCATTAATTAAATTTTTTTAATTAACATTTAGAAGCAGTAAATTAGTGAAAGGGGTTAATTTTATTATAACCTCTCAGGAAGTTGAGCAAGAGAACCAAAATGTTGCAGTTGAATGAGACGAGGTTGACCCACATTTCAAGCTTTTCTCCGAGCCAATTCAGGGGATTTGCAGCATTGAGCAAGAACTTTTGGGATGAGAGAGACATGAAAATGAGCCATTTACGACGGATGTTTTCTTGAAATGTCTCTGGTGGGCACTCCACAAATGCTTTCTTCTCCAAGTCATGGCTCCATAAAAGGCGAAAGAGATCGAAAATGCTCAATTCGTTTGGCCTCAACACCAAATAATTGCCAGAAAATTTGTGAGACAAATCCATATGGTATATTATGACTTGATTGAACTTTAATTAATCACAGTTAATTTATAGTATTAGTATTATTAATCTATCACATGAACCAAATTAGTAGGTATTGTAGACACGGTTCGTATAAGTATATGCCTAGCTTCGTAACTTAATCATGGGAAAAGGGAAAAGTTATAAAAATATACGAAGATTCTAAGTGTGATTATGGGGGAAAGCCAATGGGTGATCTCCAATTCTCCATCCATGATCCATAGTATATTTCCAATGAAATATAGGCATTTTTTATGATAAGAAACTAAAGAGAACAAAGGAGGAAAGAAAAAGTGAAGCCTCCAAAGACTATTTATTTTTTTAGCCAAAAGACAGAGGTCTCCAAGACAATCTTATTTCTCATACATTAGTCTAATCAATTCTATTTATACACGAAATTTAGAGCAAGCCCCTCTGATTTATGAGGAAATATCACTTAACTCTTCAAATTTCTACTCAAGACAAGTAGACAACCATTAATTCTCTAATTAATACAATGATTGAGCCATATATATAGAATTCTTACTATATTCTGTATATATTAATCATGGGGCAACCTCTTGGGGTACTGGAAGAGTAAAAGCATCCAAGGATCCAAGACGAGTAGAATTAACATAATCTTGAGTTGAATGTGCTGAAATTCCCGGCATCACCAATCCAATTATTCTAAACAGTCTTAGAAACCACCCTTCTTGAAAATCCGGTCCCTTTGAATAACATAAAGTGAAGCTTCTTATAAACTCACACACTGCATTTGCCATCATCGGCACCGCCGATATCGCCGAGAAATAATTCTTGTTTGGTTCTTCCGGAACAATCTGCAAAATCCCCTAAAGCATTAATAATTGTTCTAAACAATAATTAGGTTCCAATATTAACTTGACTACAATTAATTGATATTTTTTTCAGAATCAAATAAGAATTTTTGTCTTAATCAAAGGAAAGCGACAGAGAGAGAGAGAGTAAGAAATTAAAAAGATAGCTAGAAAGGGACAATACCGGCTGGTGATTGTGATTGAAATTGAGAGGTTGTTGAGATGGTTTAATTTTTTATGTCTAATTTTTATACAAAAACTGTTTCTAATTTAAACCCAAATTAAGTTAATAAACAAAGATTAATTTTTTGTTGATTACCTTTCCTTGATAGTGCCTGTTATAGTAAACGCAAGTACCAAAGTGCTTGAACAAAAGATCCTTGTCATCATAAGGCAACCTCGGCACAATGTCATTGCCATAAACAACTCTGTAATATCCAATTTTATGTTCCTCAAGCTTGCTTTCCATGTATTTTCCAAACATTTCGTCTCCAACTCTGGGTTGCCCATAAGTGTAAATCCCTTCCAATCTTTCCAGCAGAAATTTTTCTTCATGAAGGAACAAAATTGCAGGGAACAGAATTGCTAAAGCCCCACCCTGACTATGGCCTGTCAATATGAATTTTGTTTTCTCACTTTCACTCAACAGAGCTTTTAATTTATCTCTTATGTCGTAATAAGCCAAGGGTTCTTTTCGGCAACCGTTGTCTTTGCATTCCCTTGGCCACCCTACGTTCTTCTGTAACCCTAAAGCTTTCATAAATCCGCCATGGATTTTTCCCATGTTGGGAAGTTCGTACCAAGAGAGATCAAAGTCGGAACACCATGCATCTGCATCAAATGGTTCCGTACCCCTAATGGCCACGACAATTGTGACGTGATCATCGGTCTTATCTCGAAGATAGAAGAGTTGGGTTGTGGCCTTTTCTTGGTAATCTGCCAAAACAAAAGGAAAGAAAATCAACAAAATAATCGAGTGCTCTGTGGCATGATTGAACTTATTATGATTTTTTCTGAAATTTAATCCAAACATTGAGAATCTTTTGGTCTATACGTACCATTCCAGTAGTCATAAAATCCCAAGTATTCCATCTGCCAAAAAAAATAAATAATAATTAACATGTACTCATCAGTAAATTAGTCCAGCAGGGGATTCATAATTAATGTCTTAACTAATAGAAAATATATCAAATGTTTGTGATAATTAATTACCTTCCAATGATCCTTAACTATGGTTTCAATGTAAGCTCTGTTCTCATATGAAGCTTTGGATGCCATCATAGACAAAGCAGAGTAATACCTGCATCCATCTCCTGGTTTAATGTTGCTGTCTAGCATCTTTCTCTTGTCCAAATTCCCAATAAAGGAGATGAATTTTTCTGAATCTTTATCGGGCATCACAGCCTTCCCTGTTCAAATTCCAAAAATTATTACAAAAATGAATTGCTACAATTATAATAAATTCTTTGGTTTCGTCTAAAAATTTTAGTAAAATACTTGAAACATGTAGTATTTATTTTTAGCATATTATTTTTTTGTACTGATCTTCCTGTATTTGATAACAACATTGAACCTCGACTAGTGCAAAATCGAGCAGCACATTTGACCTCAAATGGGGGAAGCTCTCACATCACCTCTCTCTATTCACAAAATTCAACTTTGAATTCTCCCTTTACTTAACAAAACATGCATTGACAGTTATTTATAGTAAATTATAGTTAATCCTAGTACTTAACAATGGTTACTTCTGGAGAAATCCATATCTTTATCACATATACTTTTCTATTCCCTTATCAAATGCTACTAAAAGGTAAAAACTGAAAAAGAGAGTTAAAGACTTAAAGTGGATATCCTAATCAATATTTCTAATTAGTGCGGAAGCTTTTGAGCTGTTAAGGAATTTTTGTCCCAAAGGCCCCAAAAGAAAGAAGAGGCTGGTGCATGATTAATTAAGTGGTAGATCTAATAGTGGACCATGCATGGGTAGCATGTTTTATTTTACAGTCCCCTTCTAAATAATTATTATAATTATAACGAAGTTATAACTTTTAATTATATAAAACACTATTAAATTGAAATTGATTAATCAACTAGAATGGATATTATGGAGACTCACTACCTTAATTCATTGCAAAGTTATTGTTTGCTTGTTGGACTTTCTTTATATGTGAAGTGAAATTGCGTGAATATTGTGGGTTATTATAACTTCTAAGGTATCCAGTTAGATATTATTTCATATATTTTAGCTATGTCATCGAAGGGAAGCAATCTTTAATTTTTACGCATCAAAAAAGTTTTTTTGAGATGACTGAGTTGAGCCCACTGTAACCAAACATACAATAACAATTTTCTAATTCATAATTCTTTTTTCTTTTTAATAAATATATGTTCCTTTAATTTATTTATCCAAGCAGCAGTAAAAAAACACTGCAACCAGCACAGTTTGTCTGATTCATAATTCATAATAACCAAATTGTCTGATTTTCTCAGATAATTCCTTCACCATATAAAGTCAATGAGCGAATGATGTCAAAAAAAAAATAATAATAATAAAGTCAATGAACGAATAGTTTTACTTTTACACATGATCCGAGAAGGGAAAAAATTATAAATAAAAAGAGAGAATAGTAAACCACACTTTAATAATTTTCAGAAAACATATAGCTCTTCTCAGTCTCATGAAAATATGAGACTATTGGATCATGAAAAAAATATATGAATGTGATTATTACTTATAAACTTATAAGATAGGAAGCACATGGATACATTTTCTCAGTTAAAATTGGGGTCAAGAATTATAATTTGTCTCATAATTCATCAACTCCTTTAAATGAATTTGTATGTATTCATTTTTTTATTACTAGCTTGTAGCGAGTAATTTCTTGACAGTAACATGTGGAATTTCATTAAAAGGAGTAGTTGACTCATTAAAGGCCAAAACTGTAGTGAAACAGCGATCCTTACCTACAAAAACATTAGTACTAGGAAAGAATCAAACACATACCTCGTACAAAGTTCCAAATGAGCACAAAAAAGTTGCTATTGAGTTCAAGAAGGTTTAGCCACGTCTCGATAACCGATCCCATCCATGACATCGGCTTGCAAGTGAACATCAGGAACTTCTGCGCCACGATGGAGATGAATATCAGCCATCTGTGCCGGAAACTCTCCGCCGTTTCCGCAGAACTATCGACGAACTTCCTGTCTTCCAAGCTACTGGAACATAAGATGTGAAACAGATCGACGAATTTCACTTCTTCTGGTTTCAATAACATGTAATTGCAAGAGAACCCCTTGTCGCATTCCATGCTTCCTGGAGCTGGAGCTTCGGTTCCCATTATATATGTTTTGCAAAACACGAAACCCAGAAGAAGAAGAAAAGAAGAACAATTATGGGGGAGTGGCTTTTTTTTGATCTGGCTGTGGGCAAAGTTATGAAGTTTGGAACCCCTTTATATAGAGGGAAGAAAATAACAAGAAAGATATAGTAATTTATTCAAAGTGTAATTTAAAAAAGAAAAAACTATGATACATGTTAATGATTAAAATAAAAGACACAAAATAAGGTCGAGGTGGACCTAGTGCAGGAAGGAGAGATTTTCTTATTTCTCGGTAAACTGTTACGGTAGCTTATTACATCATAAATAGGATACAATAATTATAAGACTTTACTAAAACTCCATTGAAAATTTTAATTTAGGCCGGATCATTAATATTTCAAGTAGAACTGGCAATTAGGCAGGTTTGAGTTCGGGTATTTTCGGTTTCGGATTCTGTCAGATTTGGGTATTTTTGGATTCAGACTCAGATCGGATTCGGACTCGTAATACAACTCAAAAGATTGAGTTGCATACTTGCATTTAATCCCATATGAGAGCGAGAATTTCTTTGTATATATTTTCCCATTCACAATAATAGATTTTTTATACTCAACCCAACATGTATTGATGATATAATGAATGTATATATGATATATGATACTAATAGTAATTTAGCTTATTAAAAAATAGTAATTTAGTTTTATAACGATAAAATTAAAGAAAAGTTTTTACCGAAAAAAAAAATTAAAGAAAAGTTGCTTGAACATGTAACGGGGAAATGACTGATAAGCAAAGCGTGATTTGATGCGCTTAATCATATGTATGGCCAGCATGGATGGAAGGCTTAGTTTGAGGAGTGGGGTCTTTGGATCTGGGGTCTGATTTGCCAGCCCATCAATAAAAACAAAAGCAGCATTTTTTTTATAATCTTTTTCTACCTGTTTTTCCCATTGACATTTTGACCAAAAGAAAAGCCTCAAGAGTTCTTCTCAGTCTTCTTCTTTTCCTCAATGGCCAAGCCCGGAAGGTCCCCCGTCCCATCTATAATTTGCATTTTTGTATTTCATCGTGAAAAACATGTGTAATTAAATATAGGGCACATGTCTCTGTTGTTTTCCTTGTCATTGTTCATCTGTAATTATCTCTTTTCATATCGCATTTTCCCTTCATACTTAATTAATCTCCTTCACTAATTACTTTTATAGTATGGGTACACATCTCGTTTTTGTTTTTTTTTTTCCTGTGCAAATCTTCTATTTTAAATTATTTAGAAGCTTCACATAAAGCGACTAAACACTATCGTAACATGTGTTATATACTTGGATAATAATATAAACAAATTTTAGTGAAAACGAATGTGCCTTAGTGACACTTAAAAGATATGGTTACATATTTTATGATGATGATTTTTCACACTGATAAAGTTCTAAGAGATTAGCATAATGATCTAATTGATTAAACAGAGGTATATGTACCAACTTTTGTCAAGATAATTTGCATGTCAAAATTAATTTGAACTTTTACCCAAGTTTGTCAACAATTCTTGGTGTGGTAATTTGAACTGTTTATATGTTTGTTATTATATTTCATTTCATTAATTAAATTTTGCAAAGTTCAAGTACCTAATATATAGGCACTATTGCTAAAAATAATTATAGTCAATGCTCATTAAAAGTGACAGTTGCCGTTATAATATATAGTAATTACCAATTAATTACTAGTATTAATTGAGAAAAGATTTCTTAATGGAACGAGCTCTATCATGAGGTGGATTAATTAGGATTTAGGAGGTGTACTGCTTATGTCATTGCTTCAGCTAAATTTTGGCAATATTTTAGCAGCTTCTATATGCTATTGTGTCCCAATAAGACCTACCCTACCAAACAAATGGACAGGACCATAGATAATGTAATATATAAATTACCTATAATATAAAATATATAATTATAAATACTTTTACCCAAAAAAATATAATTATCAATACAATAATTCTTTTAAAAACATATATATAATGTTAAAAAATTTTGTTTAAATTAAGGAAAAATCTTAAATGCCCCTGTTGAATAAATTTAAAAAAATTTCTCAATCCCAATGTCGATCATATTAGAATTAAAAAAATACTTTTTTCTGTCAAATTCGGATTGAACGTGATTATCGATCACCACTTGACTAGTATCTTTTAATGATCATATAGTTTTGTATATGTATCAAGTGGACTAGTTGGGGTTAATTATATATATTCAGATCCTTAAAACATTATTATCCTCTTTAAATATTTTTTTTTATATATGAGGGAAAGAAACTAATAAACATTACATAGCGAAAAGATTAGATGGCTCTAGGCCATATTACTTCTAAGGTATCAGCTGCGAGTAGCGATGTAAGTTCCTGTGGTGGAACATCAAAGACATGGAGACCAAGTGGATAATAATCAAAGTGAGTAGTCATCCAATCAACACACGTATTGCTCACGGTAGATGTGTTTGAGAGTGCACACTTCCAAAGTCAAGCAATGAGTTCACGTATGGCAACGCAACAAGTAATCGGTTATGAGGTCCTCTTTAAATATTTTATTTTATCATCTAATGTCTTATGTATATTAATTAGTATATAATTAATTAGATCAATTCATTTAGAATTTTACTTTACTTTTGGGATGATTGATTTTGATCGACCGACTGTTTAATTAAGTGCAATTATGATCAACCTCTGAAAAGTATTCAGATATGTCCAACATTCCACTCAATAATAATATTTTTTTTTCCTTTTTTTCGTCGATTTTGTCGTGGAACAATTAGCATATATAGCTGTGCGCATGCAAATGGAAAACAAGGGATATATTTTATATAAGTATATGTTTATAAATTGAAGAAAATGACAATGAAAATTGAAAAGACAAAGGCAAGGGGACCCGAATTATTTATTATGACTTGGAATTGATAAATTTAGGCCCTGTGTGGTGCATCGTTTGACACCGATTGGGTCGGTTAGTGGTCCAAACGGCCCAAACGGCCTACCAAATACTTTTTTTCGATGGGATCAGTTGGCCTCCATTAACATATGTTTTACAATCACTGAGAATATTCTCATCTGTACAGTAACAAATTTTATCTGTACAGTAACAAATCTAACACGTATAATAACCAATTTTACTCTCACCGAACCAATCTCACCGGTGTACCAAACAGGGCTTTAATTCCCGTGGCTGCGTTTTAGGGAAAACGAATAATGGTTTTGCTTCAGCTATCAGCCTATCACATGGAGATCAACTTTGCCAATTGGCAGTTAAAAATAGTGAAGTCCTAATATGTTAAGGAAAGGAAGTTTACTAATTATGTCTTATGTCTATGTTGTTATAATTATACCTGAAAAGAAAAAGAGTCAATTTTGATTACTTTTTTAATTAATTATAGCTCTCTTCTTTTCTTGTATCAGTTTCGCCATTTAAAGGAAAAATACAACAGATCAGATGTGGCCTAGCCTATGAGGCAAACATGCAGTATGTGCAGCCACCATTTTAATTAATATAGTAATGCACCACTCTAATTAACTTTTGTACATGCATGCCGTTGATAGAAAATGTGATTCAAGACCAAAATTAAGTCCTGGCCAATTAAAAAAAAAGTACAGTATATATAATTAAACAAAGTCAAGGGAGTGGGTAGAATATATATATATATATATATATATATATATATATTGTTGATAGAGAAATCAAAATGTTGATTTTGTTGCTTGATGTTATGTAAACAGTGATCTAAATTACGTTTTAAGAATTGATTAATTAAGCCAATTGATAGTATAAATTGATCAAATAGAATCAGCTGGATAACCCTAACCCACGAGGAACACGATCTCATAATTATTTGATTATATGGAAACATGTATAATTGAATAGAATTTGGTGGTATGTGCGTAATTACTAATAATCATATCACATTGCTGTTCCACTCACAAGCCTGCAGTATATCTTTCAAGATTCACAAGATATATAAGATTTCGAGGAAGAGATAGTATATAATTTAATCCCAATTAGCCCATTGGGAGAATATCTAGAGAAATGGATAATTAGAAACGTTTAACGCACAAATTTAGATTTTGGTTGCATAATTAGCTGCATGTTTTCAATTGATTTATACATTTTTGGAGCTTTATAATTATAGGCTTAATTCTCGTTTGACTTTTCATATGGTTTGGTCGGTTTATTAATTATCAGTATGATACAAATTTGATGGGATGAAACAATTGATAATTCCAAGCAAAATGACGTTATTAGATTGGATACTTGGCCCTCCAACTTAATTTACTCCTATACTGATGTAATCGAGATGAATATATAGATTAAGATATCTTTTTTCCTTTTCTTTTGAATTATCATCACAAACATCAGAATACATATATATATATATATATATATTTAATTAGTAAAAAATGCAGATTGATCATTGGGTTTTTTTTCTTTAATAATGGGGAAAAAGGGCATCAGGTCCAAGACGGGTGGAGTTGACATAATCCATGGGGGAATGAGCTGGAAGACCAGGGACCACCAAGCCAATGAGTCTCAAAAAAATTTGCAAATATCCTTCTCTGAAACCTGACCCTTGTTTCTTCACAATGGTGAAACTTCTTATGAGCTCAAACATGGCATTTGTGATCATGGAGAACACTGCCCAAATGGAGAAGTAGTTTTTGAATGGTTCTTCCTTTACAATCTGCACCATTCAATACAAATTCCAAAACAAAGTAGACATTATTACCACATTTGATCAATAACATTCATTATTTATTATTTCTATCTACTTATTTGTAATATACTAATATAGGAAGAGGGGACCGTTTTTTGTACTATAAATAATTCAAGGAGATGATGGTGATAAATCAACTTTTGGGTTGCTATACGATCCCTTCAATCAAAAATGACATTGAACTAAAAAATTAATACATACGCTTGATCTATCAAATTCGGTTATTGTCTCAAGTAATAAGAATGTGTCGATTTAGAGATTAGCCTACAATTCAGCCACAAATTTAATCACGGAACACCATAAATAAAGTGGTCACCTTTGAACTTCAAAAAGTTGGCATGTGCATGAATTGAAGAACAATGCCAGACAACATATCATTTTAGATATTGTGAGGTAAGTTTCAATTTCATAATGGGACTTAAAAAAGATATTTCATCTGTCCCATAATATAAGTCCATTTTAACCGTATTACAAAGTTTAAGAAAAGTAGTTACAACTCTAACTTCTATAAACTTTTATCTTTTCTTTCCAATTTTATCCTTCTTCTCTCTCCTCCCACTTACTCTTTCATAGTCAATAGATAAATTAAATTCCAACTAAATTTCTACTATCATTAACAAGGGTAATTTAGATAACATAGGTAAAAGTTGCATTGGGATTTAAAAAGGAACTTATATTTTGGGACAAATAAAGTTTCTAGAAGGGGACTTACAATATGGGACAGAGGGAGTACAGGTGCATGTAATTAATATGTTCCAATCAAAAGCTCAAAGGAATTGAAGAGATATGATCAAATTCAAATATTATTGTTAAGTAGTAATTAGTAAAATACTAAAATAATATTAAATTATTATTACCTCTCCTTCATAGCGGCGGTTGTAATAGACGCAGGAACCAAAGTGTTTGAAGACGAAATTTTTGTCGTCAAAAGGAACCCTTGCCACCATATCGTTACCGTAAACAAATCTATAATATTGAATTCCATGTCGTTTAAAGTTATTTTCCATGTAATTCCCGAACATCTCATCTCCAACTCTTGGCTGTCCGAAGGTGAAAACTCCTTGCAATCTCTCAAGCAGCAACTTCTCCTCGTGAAAGAACAAAACTGCTGGGAACAAAGCTGCCAACGCCCCACCCAAACTGTGGCCCGTCACTATGAATTTTGCACGCTTGTTGTTCGACAGAATGTTTCTTAAAATGTCCCTTATGTGATAGTAGGCCAAGGGCTCTTTGCGGCTGGGATTGGGCACTGGTTCCTTGGGCCAACCCACACTTTTTTGTAAGCCCAATGCTTTCATGAACCCACTGTGTATTTTGCCGACGTTGGGAAGCTCATACCAAGAAAGATCAAAATCCGAACACCAATCATCTGAATTGAACAGTTCGGTTCCTCTAAATGTTACAACAATGGTGGTGTCATCGTGGTCATCGACAGTAACTTTGTCTTGGAACAAGAAGGCTTGTGTCGTGGTTTTCTCTAGGTAATCTGTCGTATTGAAACATAAAATAGAATTAATTAGTACTCGAAAAGAAAGAATTAAAGCTAATTGATTAGAAAATTAATTGAATATATGTAGTTTGGGTATGTACCATTCCAATAATCGTTAAATCCCAAGTGCTTCATCTGTAAACAAAGAAAGATAGTAGCAAAATATGTTAAGTTCAAAATTTGATGATAATTAAGTGTTCATCTGTTTTTAGAAATTATAGGAAACAAAAAAATGTGTATTCATGATAAGTCTATATATACCTCCCAATGGTCCTCCACTATAGTTTGGGTGTAAGCTTTGTTGTTATAAGCTGCTTTAGAAGCCATAATCGCAAGTGCTGGATAGTACATGCTATCGCCATTTTTGATGTTACGATCAAGTTGCATTCTGGAGTCCAAATTCCCAGCAATAGAAACAAATGTTTCCGAGTCTCTGTCTGGAATCACATTCCTCCCTGTTGATCATGAACCAATATAAACAACATTATTTTTCATTAGCTTTCCCCTAACCATACAAATTATACTCTTTTTTTTGTTTTTTAATTCATGGCAAAGTTTTTTTTTTTTTTTTTGGACGTTGAACTTTATTAGAACATATCCAAGATAATGTGGGTTTGCAACATTGAATATTTGCATTTGTCAATTTTGCTCTTGTAGTTGTTTGGATAGTGAAGCCTTGTCGATCGGTTGCATTATTTTGTTTCCACCTTCCACTTATTCCAGGGACCCATTTGCATATATATAATTATTAAACCTACTATTAATTTTATGTACAAGACTCTCATTGAGTGCCACTTGGCTTTTGGTTTCAATGACAAATGTCAATAGTTAATTTTCTAAATGTTTTATTAATTTATTATATTTGTATTCATTTAGTTTGGAAAAATTAAAAGGCATTCATCCCCTTTCCTATATAAAATAAATTAGCAAATAATTATAAATTAATTTATTATGAATATACATGTATGTTGTGTATGTTCATAAATCTAATTAAAACATGGATAAGATTGATGACTTGATTCATTCATACACATATATCTATGTGCTAAGTTCATCCCCTTATATTTATGATGATGTATCTATATGCCTATAAATAGGCCACTTACTTTGTTATGGAATAAAATGAATGAGAACAATTTCTCCCATCCTTCATATTTTCTTCTTCTCCATATTCTATTGTCTCTCTATTCTCTTGTCTTTTACATACTTCAATTTTACTCCATTGCTTTGTTTTGTTATCATTTCACAACAAAATTTGATTTCTTAACTGAATTTTCTTAAGAGAATTTATAAAATTCGCAACAAAATTTGATTTCTTAACTGAATTTTCTTAAAAGAATTTATAAAATAAAAAAGCCGCACGCGAAGCGCGGCCGGGAAGTTCTAGTATCTGTTAATTATACACTTTGTACTAGTTGCTCTTCAATTAATTGTGTTCTGGCTAAGCACCTACTTTTTTACCAAACCTTATAACTTTTTCAATGGCTTAATGCCTTTTGCCCCCCTAAACTTGTACAATTTTGACCTTTTATCCTTTAAACTTTAATTTTGGACGTTTTATCTCATAAATTTGCAATTTGGAACCAATTCGGACGTCGGACCAAAATGTCACATGGTAAGGCCACGCTAGACTAAGGCGCTGACGTGGTATTGCCACATATATCTAATATCGTTTGAAATGGACTAAAATAGCTCCAAATCAATGCAAGTTCAAGGGGAAAATTGTCCAAAATTAAAGTTTATGGGGCAAAACGCCAAAATCATATAAATTCAGAGGGCAAAAAAGGCATTAAGCCCTTTATAATCACAAAAATATTATAAGTACATTGTACAAAATAATTAGTCAAAGTCGTCGTGCAATAATGACATGTCTTTGAAACTTTCAGTTCATCAATTGCTAGTTTTGTTTTACTGTGGACTTTACAATAAGTTCATTTTTTAATTCTTGTAATATGAAATGAATAAATCCTATAGGCTATCTTTCATCCATATATGCATATGAGATATTGGGTTTTCAAATCTTAAAATCAAAACTGTTATATGAGCTTTGGTCATGTCCATGAAAATGTTTTCTAGTTAGAAGTAATTGATTTGGAACTTGAAAGATATATATTCGATATATATACCAAATTTTGCTATTCAGATTAATATTAAATTTCATTGCAAATTCATGTCAAAGTGAAGTTTAATTATGTATGTATATAATACCTCGTATGATATTCATAATGAGACCATAGAAACCACCATTACAAGGAAGAAGGTTGAGCATGGTCTCCATGAAAGACCCCATCCATGCCATAGGCTTCGAAAAGAGTTGCAGAAGATAAAGCACCAGAATGGAGAAGAATATAATCAATCTATACCTGAAATTCTTCTGTTTCTCTTGAGAGCTATCCACGAACTTCCTGTTGTTTAAATTACTAGAAAACAAGAGGCAGAAAATATCAGGCAAAGTGGCTTTCTTAGGGTCCAACAGCATATAATTGCTACAGAAACCCTTGTTGCACTCCGCCGTCGACGCCATGGCGCGCGCTGCTACCTCTCTCAAGCTAATTTACACACAATTTGATTTTCCTTTCCGCGGCTTTGATATATATACAGAAGGAAAAACTTATATATATAGAGAACAAAGGGTTTAAAGGCAAAGCATAATTTCTTCTGTACATTATTGAATAAAAATAATTATGGTAGGGCAGTCTACGTACGTACAACTTATATTTAAATTATTTCACACGTTTCTCATTTTGTCGTAATCGATTAAATTTAGAGCCATTATTCTGACCTTGACCCCTAAAAAATTTCATAATTCTTGGTTTATTTCTACTCTGCAAAAGTACTAGTCCATTACTTCTTCTTACATATTTAACTTGAACAAAGTCTTTAAAAACGTGTGTGAATAAGTAAATGTGTGGCACGCATTGGGTTTTTAACTAAGAAATTACCAAGAAATTCTCCAGCTGCCGGCCCCGTCTCCTTCTAATTACTCTAATATAATTAATTCTTCTCAAGTTCATTCAAATTTCTTCTTTATATATATGAACATATATATATTTTTTAAATCATCGTACCTTTACAATATGCTTGGATTATTATAATTAGTAATAATAATATATGAATATTTGACCCTCATAAAAACTCATATTTTTGCACGGTAATTTTTGCATATATTCAATGACAAATTGATGATCATGTCACTAAGAAAAGATCATGCATGTAGCAATAAATCTGTCATCCCAAAGAGAATGATAAAGGTAAAGGAAGAGAGCAATTTGATGATTGTATATCTTAACAAAATAGTGGTGTGATTAATTTTTACTACCCGGCGTTTGTAATCGATTTCTTTCATCAATAATATCTCGCTCAAAAAAATATATAGTCATTTTTTTACTTAATTATTTACGACAAAAGAATAATAAAAGTAACAATCTCAAAAGTTATCAACTACCAACTACTATACTATGCATATCATCATGTGATTCATGGCTCCATACTTAAAGATTATTTATAAAATAAAGATTGGAACACACACAAAATCATACACTAAGATGGATCCCACACAAAATCATAATTAAGATCGAATAATTATAAAATTATTATACACACCAAAAAACTTAATTGTTGTTTATATAAATCTTTTACTTATATAATTATATTGAAACCAACTATTATTCTCAGTTATCCAAAAGTGTAGAGGAGAGAGGCACCTTTCAAGTTTCAAGTTCTCAAAGGGCATTTGTTTTTTTTCCAACCCCATGGAAAAGTGAAATTGCTAAGAAACAAACGAATAGTGAAACAGTAATTTCTGTATGCTTTTTGTTAAAAACGCTATATCAACTTTTGCCTCTATATATCAAAATTCAAAAGCAATTTCCAACCCAAGGCTTCTATGAAATTGAAAATATTCTTTAGATGGAGATTGAGTTACACTTTATACAAAATGAAAAAAAAAATAATAATAATAAATCCCAGTATCGTTTCTGTTGGGCTGCTTGGGCCCGGCTTATTCATCGATTTGAGGGTAACGAAAAAACATTTGGGATTTTATAAGGCTGATAGGCCCAATTATCATTCGAGAGCTTGAAAGCCCAATCGTATTTAGGCCTAACTATTTCATATGATCAAAGGCTGATAGGCCCAATTTCTTTTTTGGATGAAATGTCTAAACTCTAAAACTCCAATGTATTGTCCCAAGGGACACCCCAATGGTTAAGAGCTTGAGATTTCTTGTGGGAGTTCCGGGTTCGAAACTTGTGATGGACGGGGTGAGATTATGGGAAAGTAGAGTACTACCTAGGGTGGGATTATGCTTTGACACAGTGAATTGCATGCCCTTTCTAGTCCAACAATTACAACTCATTAATGCTAATTATTAAATTGTATAAATCATGTTAATGGCTATTGTTGGAGAAATGGGAAACATACAATCCAGGGATTTTTCTCATCAGTTGCAGCAGACTTGATACGAATAGGTGATAAAGCTCTTGTTAAGGTCACCAAGTCGCCGGTTAACTGACGGTGGAGAGGAGCTTCCAAAGTAACCTGAGAACACTAGAAGAGGCGTTAGGAGTGACGGGGCTTTGATCCCCCGTTTGGACTCCGATGCCTAAGTCAGAGATCTGGATCTAGATCTAGTGTCAGAGTTTTAGGGTTTTAGAGAGTGTAGAGACAAAGAGTGTAGAGAGTAGGTAGAGAGTGTGTAACCTCCTTCAGCCTTGAGAGTCGTGGGTATATATAGGGTCTCCTTGTACGGGTGGCACGTGCGATGTCACGTGTTGAGGTGTCCGTTGGAGGTTACGTGTGGAGTCGTACGTTGGAAGTCACGTGTGGAGTGCCAACTGGCTGGCGATAAGGTTAGACTCCTTGTGGTCATACGTAGTCGAGTGCCAGGTTTGTAAGTGGTCGGTCGCTAGACTTAGAAGTGGTTGGACACTAGGCTTAGGAGTGGTCGGTCGCTAGACTTGGAGGTGGTCGGGCGCTAGGCTTGGGAGTGGTCGGTCGCTAGGCTTGGAAGTTGTCGGGCGCCAAGCAATTGTGCCATGGTCAACAGCTCTCATAGAATCAACCCAGGCATTGATTTTAGTCCCCCCTCTCTCAGTTTCCACCGGCAAAGACGATGGAGGCAACATATTCTTAACTCCACCAGATTTCATCAAATCAAGAAACACTACATTTCGCTGGTTTGTCATTCTTCTTCAATCAAATCCTCTGTATTTTTTTAAAAACCCCAAATCAAAAACAACTCTAAACCCAAAACGTAACAAAATATATAAAATCTTACAAACATGTCTAGTAACATCAAAGTTTTGAATGCATGTATATATATATATATATAGTATATCTATTAATACCTGAACAGAGCAGGGGAGAATGAAACAGAATGGGAGAGAAAAACATGGAGAGATTGGAAACTGGTTTTTCCGTGTCATGCTCTTGCTCTGTTCCATCCATCCATTCCCTCGGTGTTCATTTATGCGCTTCCTCTGTCTGCTTTAGCATAATTTCCTTTGCCTTTTGCATATATTTCAATGAAGAAATCCATGTTTTTTTTTCTTGAATCAATGGAGACATAGGCGCGTCATCCAAATCCACTCCATTGCTTGCCAGCTCGCTTCCAATTTCGAAGGCTTTAATCTTGTTCCTTTGTTCCATCCCGGCATCACCGGAAGGCTTTAATCTACACGGGCTCAAAACCTCCATCTTCATGCTTCTCTAGGTTTTCAATGAAGGTCTCCTTGCTTTCAAGAAACATTTCAATGGAGGCAAACGAGTATGATGATAACCATTAAGAAAACAGTAAGTATACGGGCAGACCTTTATAACTGATCCCCCAGACTCAGACTCAATTTCCCCAGGATTAAGCATAAGATAAGCGAGAAACTTTGAGTCCTTCAAAGTTGAAGAACATGTAGCTCTCTGCACATCCATGTATGCACAGTGCACACACATCAAACACTTTTTGGCCGAAGCTCTAGCCAGCTTGAAGAGGGAAGATGAAATAGAAAGTGAAAGTGTCGAAAGGAGAAATTATCAGGTGGGACGGACCCACCTAATCAATGAAATCTTGTCATGTTCAATAACCTCCTTAAATTTAGGCACCATTTTAGTCCAAGGTTTAGCCCCCTTTTAAAATAAATCCTCTATTAAGGGTAAGTCCCCAAATTTGAGATATTATTGGGATAAAGTTTTAGAAAATTGATGAGTTGTCGTAATATCATTGGTTGGTCCCATAAATGACGTGGTGGGTCCATCCCAACTAATAATTTATCATCAAAGAGTGGGAGAGAGAAGATATAAACCATTAAACTTCTGATTTTTGTGGGTCCCATTTTTATTATTTTATTTTTTGGTCAGAATTATTTTAAATATTAAATGAATTAAAAATCATAATTTCAATAAAATAAGTCATTTTCTTTCTCTTTTGGCTATACAAAAGGTATCCAAAGCCTCCGACATGACATATCCTGCGCTGTGGCTCTCCCAAAAAGAAAGAGGGCATCAGCGAAGAAAAGATGGGAAATACCAGGACCCCCCTCTTCCAACCTTTATCGGAAATAAAATTTGGATTTTTTAAAATAAACAAATTAATTTACACGTGGCATGCTGTGATTGGGTCATTGAGAAAGGTAAAGTAACTTAACGGCCATGTCAGCAAAATTGACGGTCCCATTTGATGGAGGGACTAACTTGATCGTTTCTTAATAGCAAAGGGACTAAATTGACAAATTTCATATTGGAGGGACTAAAATGATCTTTTTTTCAATAGTACAGGGACTATTTAGGTTCTTTGACCAAAATCAACTTTCTCTCTTCCTTGCAAACAGCAGGCTTCGTTAAGACGAGGATTTTGACCTAACAAAAGTTTCGAATCCCAACTTATTTGTAAGTGTGGTATATGATTATCACAAAGGGAGTTCTTTTTTAGTCATTGCTCCTGTAATTACACTGATTCAAAATTATTGATTTTTTTTTTTTTCGTAAAAATATTTAATTTTGGTTTTTCGTTTGTTTAATTATTTGCAGCTCTTCCATTAAGTTATAATAATAATGATAATAATCATCGGAAAGTGGATTTTTTTTTCCGGAATTCTGAATATGGCCAATTTCTCTCGAAAGCTCACTGCTTGTTCCAAAAGACTCAAGGTAATCTAATTCCTTCCCAAAGTTTGAAGCTTTAAGTTTCTTTTCCTGTTCCTGGTAATCTTTGTCCCTTAATTGCTTCCAATTTCTCTTTGAGGGGCGTTTGTTATCTAAAAAACCTCTTTTCGTCACCTGTATGTAGAAGATTGCTTAGTCTAACTTGGATCATCGCCATATGACCTAACAACCTGAATGATATATATTAGAAAGCTATTTTACAAACCAACCCACTCAAAACATTCCCTAATATCACTGGAAAGTAAACTTGTATCACTCCAACAACTCCCATAACCCCCTTGATATTTATGTTTTAAGACAGGGATTTAAATTTACTTGAAGTCTATTGCATTTTGTTATTACTGACTTATTATTATTATTATTATTTTGTTGTATGTACAAGAGAGGAGAAAATGCTGAAGATAGGATAAGTGAACTACCACATGAGGTTTTAGTTTACATTCTATCTCTTATGCCAATGAAAGAAGCTGCAAGAACATGCATTCTCTCGCACCGATGGAGAAAAGTTTGGACTTTTGTACCGGTTTTGAATTTTGATGGTTCAAAGACCCTATATGACTATGAAAAGACTGGCCATGATCGCAATGAGGGAAAGAAAATTTTAGATTTAGAAAAGCATAGGTACATAAATTGGGTGAAAAGTGTCCTAAAATCGTACCAGGGTCCTGCTATAGAAGAATTCAAAGTTCGGTTTGATTTGGATCTACAGTTTAGGTGTGAAATTGATTATTGGATTCGCTTTGCTTTAGATAAGAATGTTAAAAGGCTTGAATTGGACTTATCAAATTATTTAGACGGCTGTCAGCTAAAATGTTATCAATTTCCCCTATTATCTAATGGTTATACCATGAAGAGATTGCGTTCGCCGACCCTGGGTCTTCCAAGCTGTAGTTCCCTTACGGCTTTGACACTGAAAGAAGTAAATGTCAGTGGAGATGCTCTTCAGTACTTTGTATCCAGTTGCAAGTTTCTTGAACGCTTATCTATTACAGGCTCAGGTTCTCTTATCAGTCTGAATTTGGGTTCTCCTATCTTCTTGAAATATCTGGAGATAATTTTTTGCCATAATATTAGAAGCGTGGAGCTTTCTGCCTGCAATCTTGTTTCATTTAGATATTTTGGACCAAGGATAAGCTTTCCTTTTGAGAATTTCCCAAACCTTGTTGAATTATATTTGGGTGGAAGTTATTGTCGTTATTTGATTTATAATATCCACCATTTTTCAGCTTTTCTCACCCAACTGAATAAGATTGAACTGAATCTTTCACAAATTGAGGTATGTAAAGTTGTTAGCTCTTTTCTTTTTAGATCTATGCTTTTCAGAGAAACTAGCATCATATATATGTTTTGTTTAAGTCATAGCTTGGTGATTCAGGAAGACATGGATTTTCATGACTGGCCTGTTTTAGGTCACCTCAGGCAACTGGAATTGAAAGTTAGTGGAGATTATGATGACAACCTACTTGTTCTCTCTCCCTTGATACATGCATCGCCAAACTTGTATAGGTTGGTACTTAAGGTTAGCTTTCTTCCTTCAAAAGCTTTATTTTCCTTCATACAACCTACTTTGCTTTATCTATTCCATGATGAAACCTTCACCCTTCTACCAAGCACTTGAGGTGAATTAGCCATGACTGTAATTGTAGTGTAGCACCATTTTTTCCTTGCTTCTGCTGTATTTATTTCAAGGAGTGATATGTCTATAAGGTTATCTGGTGATTGAATGATGAGGCATAATCATGCATCATTACTGTATATTGTTGTAGTTCATAATTTTCAGTTTGTCACCAGGTAATAGCATGACAAAATAATGTTAGATAAACCTAAGTTAATTTTAAATGTGTATGAAGCTTCAATTTGTTTTGGTACTGACCAAGAATACAAATTTTTTTTTTCTTAAAAAGAGTTATTCGGATTTCAACTATTTTGGTTATTGGTTCTGATCAGGTCATACAAATATTTATTATCTTATGGTCTGGCCTTATGGGCACAAGCTTTTTTCTTTTGAAGGAATTAGCACAAGCATTTTAAACTCTTCGGTTGTGCATTGATGTTAAGCTGCACACATATGTGGCCTTTCTTTTTTAGGGAATTGATTGCATTTGTGAATTCTGCGTGTTCCTCTCCTGAGGTGCAGCGCAGCAGGTCAGGGCCATAAATTTGGCTCTGATGAGGGGTGCAGTATCGTATGTATCTGATACAAATCTATATTTTACATTTTTGTAGGTGGATTGGATTGAACCGTTGGTGAAAGCAAAAGTGATGAGAGTTCCAGAAAGCCCACACTATCAACTTAAGGAAGTGGAAATTGTTGGCTTCATGGGGCTTGGGGCTGATACTGAATTTATTACATACCTAGTCAAGAATGCAGTAATGCTGGAGAAGATTACTGTTGATCCTCGTGAGCCAGACTTGTTGGGAAGCCCATGGGAATACGAAGATTTAAAGAGAATAAAAGCAGCTAGAATTCGTGCAGAGAGACTCAGGAAAAGAGGTTTCCTTGAAGATAAGTTAGTAGTCCTGTGACAGATAGCAAGGGCGATTGAAGTTTGGAGATGTAGTCTAGTCCTTGCACATAGCAAGGGCAATTGAAGTTTGTTTCCATTGGCGTTGTATCTTTTAAATTAGTTCTAATGAGTAAATACAAACCGGCAGATGTTATGCCAATAGGCAATTATTCATGCCCCCTTTGTTGTCCTCCCTCATGAGTCATGATTTCCTTCTTTCTTTAATTCCTTTTTTTTTGAAGTATGATTTCCCTTTTTCTTTTTCTTTTTTTTGTTGAAGGAGATTTTCATTTTTGTATTGATTTCATATAGGTTTTGAATACTACTAAGATACTCCTGTTGAGTTTGTTTTCAATGTTTTGCTATTATGCAATGCTATTTTTCTTTTAACTAGTACTTTGTCACGTGTTTCACACGTGAGATTGAAGTTTGGTGGAAACTGATTTTAAGTTACATGTGTAATATAAAGTTTTTGTTAATTTTATGAAAAAATTAAATTTGTCAAAATTCCTGAAAGTTATTGAGAATAAACTCATCAATTTTTTCGTTATAAGTAAATTTTATTAGCCATTTTATCAAATAATAGAAGTTATCAAAATTTTAGTAATTAATTAGTTGTTGAAAAGTGTTATATATTTTATAAAAAAACTACATGGGAACCAACAAATACAATAAATTTTCATTAGTTAACAATTTCATCAACAATGGATGCTATCAAATTTATAATACATAGTTATCTTATGAAAAATGATTTATACCAACAAATCCAATAACATCTAATGATAAATGAGGTTATCTTTAGTAATTTTGGAAACAATTTAATCAATAAATGAGGTTATCTTTTTTTTTTGCCAAGAATAAATGAGGTTATCAAATTTGCAATATTATGACATTTTGATAACCTCAGTATGAAATTTTGATAATTTCCCTATGTAATTTTGATGATCACACTATAAAATTAAAATTGGTCCTTATGAGAATGAGACTGTGGTATCCTCTCTATGCAATTTTGATAATCTCTCCATAAAATTTTCATAACCTCCCTATGAAATTTTGTTAATATCCCTAGAAAATTTGGATAAGCACAAATTTTGATAAATTCAGTCCCTATGAAATTTTGTTAACCTTCTTATGAAATTTTGATAATCATACTATAAAATTTCGATAACTTTCGTATGAAATTTTGTTGACCTCCCTAAGAAATTCTAATGAACTTTTTATAAAATTTTGATAACATTTGTATGAAATTTTAGATCATGTGAATTAGATCATCTTTTGGTGGACTTTCCTACTTCGTTTCCTTCCACTTTATACCTTCCTACCTCGACTTTCTCCTTTGATCAACTTCAAAGTTTTGCTAGATAATTCTATCTTTGATATGCTTTCAAGCTTCATGCAATTGTAAAAAGCTATGCTTTCTAATTTTTGGTTCTTGGCTTATTTGTTTTCTAAATTTACGTGTACCCCTTAAAAAATCCTTAATATAATAATCCCATTCATTTAATTATAAGGTTTCTTAATAATTTAATTTTAGAACATTAATTATACTTTAAAAAAGGTAAATTACATATATATACCATATATGGTTTTAAGTGGAACAAATAAGAACCTTAAGGTTTAAATTTTGAGATTGAGTTTAGTTTGCGTTATCAAATCCTTCATAGTAGTTAAGTGTCAAAATTTAAACCTAAGGATCAAAATTTGCCAAAAAAAGTTATGCTTATAGCATTACATACTTCTTATTAAGGCTTAATGGAAAAAAAAAATTGGCCCCTGAACTTTCCGACAACAGTCAAATAAGTCCTTGAATTTCAATTTTTTCCAAATAAACCCCTGAACTACCAATTTTAGCCAAATCAACCCTTTTTCAAATGGTTCCTTAACGGCTCTATCAAATAGTGCCACGTTATCGCTACATGTGGCTAAAAATGTCACGTCATCAAAGGAAATTTTCAAAAAAAAAAAATTCAAAATTTTTCAAAAATATGGTTGGGGGGGGGGGATTTAAGATAAAAGTCACTATTTTTTATTTCTAAAATTTTTGAAATATTTTTTCTGAAATTTTTCCTTTTGCTGACATGACATTTTTAGCTACATCGCGATGACGTGACACTATTTGATGGCGTCGTTAGGGAACTGTCTGAAAAAAGTTGATTTGGTCAAAATTGTAGTTCAATTATTTGGCCAAAATTGAAGTCCATGGACTTATGTGACCATTGACCGAAAGTTCAGTGACCAATTTTTTATTAAGCCTTCTTATTAATAGTATTATAATTATTATTATTCATATTTGGAAAATATAAAATATAGTATAACTTTATTTACAGTTGGGGAGGTCCTTGACTTCCATTATTTATTTATTTTTGAAAAATAGATAACTTTCATTCATTTAACTGATTTTACAATAATTTTAGGAATATCATCCCTCATTACATCAAATCTAAGTAATATAAAGAAAAAACAAAATCTTCAAAAGGGTAAGAAAGCCTAAACCTCATTCTAAAGTGTTGTTGTTACAGGATCATGAATTAGTTGTTTTATTTGTTGCAATGTGAGACATATTACTTCACAAACCTTAAGCACACAGTGAAAAAGAAAAAGCAAAGTTATAAATAGTAATAAGTAATTTTTTTTTTGAAATCTAATGAGTAAAATATTTGATAAATAGAAAATAAAATAAAAAATATTATTAAAATCAATTTGTTATGAATGCTTGTGATGAACCATAAAATCATCTAGGGCTTTACACACACACACAAAAATCAATTAGAGCCTGGTGGTAGATTGGACTCTTTAGTTATAGTAGTTGTTAGGGTTCAATCCCTAATAGCCTTAATTACCAAAAAAAATCAATTAAGACTTTCTTACAGCAAATTAATAGACATGTCGAAAAATCTAAACGAAAATAAATGAAAGACAATTTAAGTCTTATTATATCAATTATCGATCTACTTTACATAGATTTTTCTTATTTTTGTTAAGTACATATGGAAGACATGTCGAACTTTGCCTAGCTTCCAATTACGAATAGTGCATGTAGCCAATTTCCCAAATAAAACAATTTTATAGCAATTAACTACTTAAAATATAAATAAAATTTGCCGTTAAATTTAATTTTAGTTTAATAGATTGGTGATTTTATAAATAAAAAATTTAAAATAATTTTGGGAAATATTATAATTATATATGGATTTACAATATCTTTCCATAATTAAGTAAAAAAGTTTAATGACTAAAAAAGACAATTATTAAAAATTTATTATACTATGATACTAAGGGTATTTATGAAATTTCCTAATTAAGATTTTTGAGTTCGTCATTTTATATAGTGTATATATATATATATATATATATATAGTAAGATAAAATTATATTTTTTGGTCAATTAATGTCAAATATCTTACCTATATTATTATATTTACAAGGTTTTGTCCCGCGGGCCACACTGCGCGAGTGGCCATTATTTTACTTACGATTTGAAGTGAGTCTAAAAAATGTAGAGAAAATATGCATATGTATATACAGGGGCGGATGCAAGTTAATTTGAGGGTGGGCACGTGCCCACCCTCAATCTTCTAAATCCTTTCTATTATATGTAAAAATTTATATAGTGGGCCCTTATTTGAATGTAAATGTCCACCATCAATTGAAAAACTCATCAAAATGACCATAAATTATAGTCAATTAACCTTTTTTTAGTTAAAAAACTGTAAACAAAAGGCCTACAAATGAAACCTAATTAAAGTTAATCATGTTTAAGGTGTGTTGGCCTACTATATAGATATAAAACTCTTCCAACAATGATTTTCCATTCACAAGATTTAAACTTGTATCCACCTTACAAATATTTTTGGATCCGCCACTGTCTCGTTTTAACAGGCTTTGGTGAAACTTTATACATTTTTCATGTTGTTGGAGATTTTTGCAACAAATTTTGCCTCTCTATTTTGTTATCTCTTTAGTTTCCCACTTCTTGAATATTTATAGACCATGGAGAAATGACATCCATATAATTTTGTGCCTATGTTGATGTTGTTAAGTGCACTGATATTTTATGTTTGTTATACTGCATCCAAAACGCATCAATTCTTAATTACCAAATTTCAATAAGATCGATTATATCAATTTGGAATGCTCTAAGTGTGAAAAAATGTCACCATTTAAACTAATTATAAATGTCATGATATAATAGAATATTTGGCCCTTCAACTAAATAATTTGCAAAAGTCTTTGAATTTTCCCTTGATTTAACAAACTGATATAATCTAAAGTGAAAAGATTATGATATTTTCTTTTGAATTATAATCAGAAACATCAAGATACGTACAAATTAATAATAATTTGGAAGATAATCATAAAGATAAGAAATTGAGGCCTATATATATATATATATATATATATAAAATTAAAAAATGCAGATCGATCGTCTGGGTTTGTCTTCTAATAATGGGGAAAAAGAGCATCAGGTCCAAGACGGGTGGAATTGACATAATCCATGGTGGAATGAGCTGGAACACCAGGGACCACCAAGCCAATGATTCTCAAAAAAATCAGCACAAATCCTTCCCTGTAACCTGACCCTCGTTCCTTCACAATGGTGAAACTTCTTATAAGCTCATACATGGCATTTGTCATCATGGGCAACACTGCCCTTATTGAGAAGTAGTTCTTGAATGGTTCTTCCTTTACTATCTGCACCATTCAATACAAATTCCAAAACAAATTAAGTAGACATAATTATTTTTTTGAGAGTAAGTAGACATAATTATTAATTAACACCTTGATGATCAATAACATTCATATAATTAATTATTATTCCTATATATATGCTACTTATAATTATTGGGGAGGGGGACCGTTTGTCATATATAAATAGTTCAACGTGATGCTTGTGATCATAAATTAACTTTATATATGAGTTCTTATATAATATATCTTCGGTCAGGCATGACATACTGAATTAAAACAATATTAGATATATAAACTCAATTTATCACATCAATTATGATTCTAGTTCTAGTAGATCAAGATGTGCTGGCCATTCAGAGATCAATCTACAATTAAGCCACAAATTTAACTATGAAATTTAAATTTGATTTGACACAATTTTTGTTAATAGTGACCATGACTAAGATGGTGATCATCAGCTATTGAACTTTATGTATAAGAATGACTAAAGTCCTTTTTTGTCTCTTAAACTTGTTTAAAATTGACCTTTTACCTGCTAAACTTTAATTTGGGATTTTTTGTCCATAAACTTGCAATATAAGTACATTTTAATCCCTCTCAAACGGTATTACTGACATGACAGTGCCACGTCAGACAAAAAATTGTCACGTGGCAATGCCATGTAGCAAGACCATGTCAGACCAAGACGCTGATATGGCAATACCATGTCAACAATATTGTTTGAGAGAGACTAATATGTCCTTATATTGCAAGTTTGGGGGGTAAAAAGGGGCTTTATTAATTAGTCATATAAGAAGTTGCCATGAATTGAATGACAATGCAGACAATACTGACATGTATCATTTTAATTTAGATCGATATTTTAAGGTAAGTTTCATGATCATATGGGACTTGTAATTGATATTGGTACTGCATGCAATATGTTAATCCATCTTTTGATTAATCAAACATGATCGGATCCAAGTATTTTTGTTTAAGTAATTAGTAATTACCTCTCCTTCATAGCGGCTGTTGTAGTAGACGCAGGAACCAAAGTGTTTGAAGACGAAATCTTTGTCATCAAAAGGAACCCTTGGAACCATATCGTTACTGTAAACAAATCTGTAATATTGAATCCCATGTCGTTTAAAGTTATTTTCCATGTAATTCCCAAACATCTCATCTCCAACTCTTGGCTGTCCGAAGGTGTAAACTCCTGTCAATCTCTCAAGCAGCAACTCTTCATCGTGGAAGAACAAAACTGCTGGGAACAAAGCTGCCAACGCCCCACCCAAACTGTGGCCCGTCACTATGAATTTTGCTCGCTCGTTTTTCGACAGAATGTTTCTCAAAATGTCCCTTATGTGATAGTAAGCCAAGGGCTCCTTGCGGCTGGGATTGGGCACTGGTTCTTTGGGCCAACCGACACTTTTTTGTAAGCCCAATGCTTTCATGAACCCACTGTGGATTTTACCGACGTTGGGAAGTTCATACCAAGAGAAATCAAAATCCGAACACCAATCATCTGAATTGAATGTTTCGGTTCCTCTGAATGCTACAACAATGGTGGTGTCTTGGTCATCCGAAGTAACTTTTTCTTGGAACAACAAGGCTTGTGTTGTGGTTTTTTCCATGTAATCTGTCAAATTATTATACCATAAAACACAATTAATTAACAAATTCAACCAATTAGAAAAAAAAAAGTTTGATTAAAAGAAATTAATAGTTTGGGTATATGTATGTACCATTCCAATACTCATATAATCCCAAGTGCTTCATCTGTAAAACAAAGACATAATAATAGCAAAATATGATCTTAATTAGTTCAATTATTTAATGATATTCAAGTACTGGTCATGTTCTCTAATAGTTAAAAGTGGGAAAAAGAAATTTTAATATATACCTCCCAATGTTCCTCTACAATAGTTTGGGTGTAAGCTTTATTGTTATAAGCTGCTTTAGCAGCCATAATTGCAAGTGATGGATAGTACATGCCGTCGCCATTTTTGATGTTACGATCAAGCTCCATTCTCGTGTCCAAACTCCCAATATAAGAAATAAATGTTTCCGAGTCTCTGTCTGGAATCACATTATTCCCTGTTGATCATGAACCAATATAAACAAAATTAATTCTCATTTCGTTTGCCCCTAACTATACAAATTATCCTACTGTTTTTTTTTCTTTTTTTTTTTTCCATTTTTAGCATTTGATATGAATTTCTTTTTCTTTTTAGTTTGGTTTGAACTTTATTAGAACATATATCCAAGATAATTTGGTTTGCAACATTACATGTGCATTTGTCAATTTGCTCTTCCTAGTTGTTTCATAGTGAAGCTGTCGGGCGCATTATTTCCACACCTTCCACTTATTTTAGGGACCCATTTGCATATTTATAATTATATATATGTTAATTGTACACTTTAGAATAATTGGCCTGTCAATTACTACGTTCTAGCTGTCTAAGCACCCTCTTTTTTACTAATCTTACTTTTATAATCACAAATTTAAGTACAAAAAAGTCAGTCAAAGTCGTCGGTGCGATGTTGCTGAAACTTTCAGTTCAACTGCTACTTTGTTTTACTATATATATTGACTATACAAAATTAAATCAACTTAAGTTTATACGTATTTTATACTATGAAATTATTGAATAATCCTATTGATGATCATGCATATGGGACATTGGGTTTTCATCAAATCTTATAAAAAAATGTTATATGAACTAATTTGGTGTCAATTAATG
This sequence comes from Corchorus capsularis, assembly GCA_001974805.1. Lineage (NCBI taxonomy): Eukaryota > Viridiplantae > Streptophyta > Magnoliopsida > Malvales > Malvaceae > Corchorus > Corchorus capsularis. The sequence goes on from AWWV01014470.1 coordinate 75,609, forward strand.
AAAATTTTTGTAATCAGAAGTTAATTTGGAACTTAATTATTTGGAAGATATAATTCCTTGCAAATGAAATGCATGCCAAAGTACTGAAGTTTTAATTATGTTAATGTATATATACCTCGTATGATATTCGTGATGAGACCGTAGAAACCACCATTACTAGGAAGAAGGTTGATCATGGTTTCGATGGAAGATCCCATCCATCCCAGTGGCTTCGAAAACAATTGCAGAAGATATTGAATCAGAATGGAGACGAATATGATCAATCTATGCCTGAAATCCTCTTGTTTCTCTTCAGAGCTTTCCACAAACTTCCTGTTGTTTAAATCACTGGAAAACAAGAGGCGGAAAATATCAAGCAAAGTGGCTTTCGTAGGGTCCAAGATCAAATAATTGCTACAGAAATCCTTGTTGCACTCGGCCGACGCCGCCATGGCTAGCTGCTGCTACCTCTGTAAACTGAAAGCTCTATCAACTTCTTTAAATGCAGATACTTGTAATTGATTTTTTTTGTGATGGTGATCCTATAGAGCTTTACCAAATTTATAGAAAGGAAAAGGTAAGAGGGACAAAGGAGAATTATAAAAGTGGGGTGGGGTAGAATTATAGCTAAGCATGCATAAATTTTTATTATTATTTTTGGACATTATTGAATTAATTAAGTTTGGGCAGACATTAATTAATTTGTTTAAAATTCTCACATTTTTCTCATCTTTTTGTCGCAATTGATTTAAATTAGCGACATTATTCTGACTTTGACTCCTTTACTCTGCAAAAAGTGATCGACTTTAGTTACATCTTTGTTGAACAAATTACTAAAAGCCTTAGAAAACGTGTGTGTTATTAAATGAGTGGCCAAGCAATGGTTCATGGTAGATTCTTATGAGACCAATGAAATTACTAAGAAATTCCCCCGGCGGCCTGGCTCCTTCTAATTCTTTTCTTCTCAAATTCATTCGGATTTCTTCTTTTATACTACACATGAACATAGTTTAAGTCATTCTTGCCTTTACAAACAAGTAATGCTTGGAAGGCTAATATATGAATATTTTGACTCTCGTAAACAAAAGTCATATTTGACGCGGTAATTTTTGTATATTAAATGACAAATTGATGATTATTATGTCATTATTATACAGAAGATTAGAAAACGATAAAATGTCATCCCGAAGAGAGCAATTTGCTGATTATATTATATATATCTTGAGAATCATCACTGGAGTGATTAACATGCATGTAGTCATTTTTTTCCCCTTAATTTCTTATGACAAAAGAATAATAATAATACAAGGAAACAATCTCAAGTCAACTCCATACTTTTGGTTTATGTTTAAAAATTTAGATGGATCCCACACTAGTCATGATTAAGATCAAGTAATTATAAAATCATATTATATATTCACACTAAAAACCCTTATTAATTGTAGTTATATAAATCTTGTATGGAAACCAAAACTACTCATGCTTGCCCAAAGTAATTAAAAAAGTCGACCCTAGGCCCTTGTTTGGTTCAAATGGGGGAGGGGAGGAGTTGGGAGGGGTTTTAGAAAAATTATGTTTGGTTCAAAGAAGGGGTAAGAAGGGGTGTGCTCATGTTTTGTGTTTGGTTGGAGGAAGGGGTTGGGAGGTGTTTTATATGTATTTTACAAATTTATCCTTCTGTGTAGAAACTTCATGTATTATATTCAATTTTTCTACACATGTTGTATACAAAACAAAATAATTATTATATATTTTATCTAAAGAGTATAATAATTATATTGAGCATTGTTCATCATTACATTTATAAAAAAATAATTAATGTATTTTACAAACTATAGTTTTTTTTGTAAATCACTACTAGAAAACATAGTCTATTGCGACGGACAAATTTTGATACGGACAAATCCGTAGCAAATAAGGCATATTAGCGACGATATTGCTACGGAAGTGCTACGGACACAAAAATACCAAAAAAATAAGTCAATTTATCTCAATAGCTACGCACTAGATACGGGTAAAGAGATGTATTTGCTACGGATTCGTAGCGCTCCGTAGTAAAGTCCGAAGCTATTTAACACGCGGGAAATTTTTAATTGGCGGGAATCAATTTATTTCTACTGAAAATGTTTGCTACGGGTACATCCGTAGCAACTTGCTACGAGTTTGCTACGAATTTGATACGCATTTTACAATTAGAATATCTGCTACGGGTTTAGCTACGGGCTTACTACGAATTTCATAAATTGAAAAGTGGGGAAGGATGAAAAAGCTAACGGCAGTAAAATTCTATTAAAATAGAATTAGGTTGTATGCTACGAACACTTTCTGCTACGGATTTTGCTACAAACTTATAAAAATGAAAATCAACAGAGAAAAACACTTTAAAAAGATAAGGAAATTTAATTAATATTATTTATTTGTATATAAAAATTAAGATTTAATGATATTGGTTGCTACGGACTGTCCGTAGCAGATACTCCGAACCCTAAAATTACTTAAACATCTTTCCAGTCTTATTTTGTTTCTTTATTCCCTCCGCCCAAGCAGCCGCTTACCCTCACCTAGACCCTCGAGATCCCTCCCTTTGCCAATCTCATTTCTTACCATTTCCTTCAGATTTTGACGAGTTTAATTGTTCCAAGGCTCACTTCCATCACCAATTTCAATTTCAATCCATCAAAGGCCAGGTCCCATTTCAAAATCCCAAAACTCCTCATCGTCGTCAGCTAGACCAAGTTTGTAGCGTGGGTTTCTCTCCCTCATTTCAGAATCTTTGTAGTTAGGGTTTCTTTCCCTCTTTATTTTCTTTTGTCAATTTGGGAACTCCTTATTAATTTCAATCTTTTTGGTTTTCGAAACCAATTGTTGTTGGAATGTGCTGAACGAATTTTTGTCTTCAAAATTCAACTTGAGGCAAGTTAAATTCTATCTCAGTTTTCTATCTTTGGGTTTTGAGCATTTGAGCTTTCGTTTTCTCTATTTTTTTTACTTGGTAAAATCTTTTTCTTATTTACAAACTCATAAAAAATTAGTTCTAGATTCAATTTGGAAATAAGAAAACTAAATAATATATGTTTGCTGATATTTGCTTTATTGTGAATTTTTAATGTAGATTTCAACGTAAAAAGCGTAAATTAGACATTAAGATTGTTGGAACTCTACGTTGCAGAGATGTCTAATTTACAAATGATACTATATTTTAGAGAAGTGATAAGTGTTAGTTTTACATGTTCCTTAGTATTAATTTGGTATATATTCAACATTATTTCTAACACTTTTCGTGGTTTTATTTGTTGAATCTTCACATCTTTGATTTTATGGCTTGTAGGTTTAATTTGGAGCATTTAGGACTTTCATTGAAGGATTTTTGCATGACTTTGTCATTTCATAGGAGTGAAGAGCATTGGAGCAAGAATTTAGAATCAAAATTTGAAGAGAAGTGGAAAATTCAGGACAACATCGGCCCAGATGTTGTCAACTTCTGCCCAGACGTTACACTGTTGAAAATAAGCAAGGATTTCAGAACAACTTCTGTACCGATCCTGTCAACTTCGGGACAGAAGTTGTTACGATTTTCACTTTAATTAAATTACTCTAAACTCTTGTAATTTGACCTAGAAAGTCATGTGCCGACTTGGGACATATAAATAGGATATTTTAGAGTTATTTAGAGAGCTTTTGACATCTCTTTGGAGAAGAGAAACACTACTTTGCTATGGGAGAGAAAGATTTCAGAGATTAAGCAGGATTTGAGAGATCAACCTAGTTTCAGTCTAAGATTTCTTCTTCTCTTGTTATCTTTGTTATGGATTTCATATTCAATTATATTTCTTTTATGGTTTTGTTTTTGAATATGAGTGGCTAAAAACCTAATTAGGGTTGGGGATGTAGCCTTTGCAATTGTTTAATTATTGAGCATGATTTTATGATTTTGGTTGGTTGAATTTATTCTCTTTAATCTAATTGTTGAATCTATGCCTGATCACCATAGGTTTAATCTTAGGGATTTAGTCAAGGACTGAGAGGTGAAGCTAAATCTATGCACTAGGAGAATAAACGTGTTAAATCTAGAGATAGAGATATCCTAGGTTGATACGATAACGTTAGAATTATTAGAACTTAAAGAATTTAATTGGGTTAAAATTGCACATTCGAGAGGTGGTAATTTACTTGGTTAAATATATCTAAGTAGCCTGAGAGGGAGCTTAGTGTCTTTAGAATAATTGTTATTTCAACCTGTAGAATTATCATGCTTAGTAATTAGGCCTTAGCTTAGGTGAAATCCCGAGTCCCTAATGTTTGCTTAATTGATCTTTTGTCGGTATTAATTAGACTTCCTACTTTTGTTTATTTAGATTAAATCCTTTCATAATTTATTGGTTTTACTTGTTGATTCGATCTTCTAGAATTTAGAATTTGGCAATTAAATAGTTAGTCTCTGTGGGACGATATTCCGGAATACTCTGGTTTTAACTAGACTACAATCAACTATGTACACTTGCAGAAAATTGTGATCAAGAAGGTATTGTCCTTTATGCTCATTCAACTAATTAGTTTTATTGATTTATTTTATTTAAATATTAAATTTACTTTATGCTCATTCAACTATGCTCACATGTAGGGTTCATCCTTACTGTTAATTTCTGTCAATCTTGTAGATACCACTACAATGTAGCAGATTCGAGGTTGCGTCAACACATAGATAAGGGTAATGAAGATGGGTTGTTTATTAGTTGTGTGGCTTCAGCAACTAATCTCTAGGCCTTGATCATGGATGCGGGAACTGGTTTCTCTTCCCTGGTTTATGATTTGTCAACTTTTCTTCACAAGCTTACCATCTAAAGCTTTAAATTCTGTTTTTTTTGTTATGCTTGGCATTCTCCTTTTGTTTACTTACTCCTAAGCCTAATTTTCATAATTGGATTTCTTCAGGATAGGATTATGGAGAAGTGGGAAAAGAACTTCTATATAAGTTCAATAGCTGGAGCAACTAATGGCAGTTCCTTGGTTGTTATGTCAAAAGGTGGGTACTCACAGGGGCGGATCTATTAATATGGTTAAGGGGGCCATACCCCCCCCAAAATTTTTGAAAGCCCATTAGTAGTGTGTATATACTTCTCTGACATTGTAAAAGGTTGTCAAAAGTTCTGTTAGTTGGCCCCCCCAAACCGTCCCAATTCCAAATCCTATATATCAAATTATATAAAAAAAATTCAGATACTCTAAAATAACATATGTATCCCACTAATTTATATCACCCACTACTTATATCTTATGGCTCTATTAAATAATTGGTTTGTTATAAATTCCAAGTGACAATCATGTCACCATAGTCCTACTACTTTTATCCTATTAGTAATAGGCAAACTCCTTCACCGAAACAATATATATACATACTATTTATTTAAGTTTTCTTTTTTTTTTAGCTTTTCACCCCTTCCCCAAACGGCAACCCCACTTCCCCTTAGCAACAGTTTAGTCTTCTTCTTCTCTGGAACGTAGTAACACTATTTGGCTACTTCGGCTCCGTACTAAATCAAGGTAAAGTAGTAAAACAAAAAATTTCTTTATGTGCGATTTATTTAATTATATATAATTTTTGTACAGTTTTATGTATTCTTTACTGTTTAATTGATTTATATCATGTATTTCTTTTCAACTTTAAATTGCAATAGAGAACCAACTATCAAGAAAACTGAATAATTGATTCATAATTCATTATAAAATTATTATTGAATATTGATTTTAACTTTAAATTAATTATCCTTAACATTGATTAATTCTCATTCTCATAATTTTATATATACGTTGTAAATTTGTAATTAGAAATTCTATTATTAGACTAGACAAGATTAGACTAATCTGTATTCATATTTGAGAATTGGGAATTTGTCAATTTGAGTCTTATATATCTACAATATTTTAAGATTTGTTGTTTTTTTATTATACCCATTATTATAATTTTATTTTTATTTAATTTACATAATTAAATTTATTATGAGTAAGCAAAAGAAGTTAGACTTTTTCTTTAAGAAGAGAGGAATAGATGTTGATAATTCAGAATGTGAGACCGAGACACCTACCAAATCTCCAAGGGTTGAAGGCCAACTCCCTAATGAATCTCCTAAGTCACCTCCTAATGTTGTTGAAGAACCTAAACTGGAAATGGATCCTGGATTACGTCGACCAATGTGGGAACATCCCATTAATAAACGAGATGAAATTCGACGATATTACTTGATGAAGGGTCCATACCAAATTCATTTATCCAATTATCCTCTTTCATCAGAAAAGCATCCTAGGCGTTTTCAATATTCTTGGTTTGATCAATTTCCTTGGCTCGAGTATTCTCCAACAACTGATGCAGCATATTGCCAACCATGTTATCTCTTCAACATGAAACCAGATGGGCGACCTGGTTGGGATGTATTCACAATTAAAGGGTTTAGAAATTGGAAAAAGGTTAAGGCTGGGAAAGAGTGTGCCTTTCGTAATCATATTGGAGATGATCCTTGTTCACCACATAATAATGCAGTAAGATCTTGTGAGGAGTTGAAAAAGCAAGCTAGGCACATTGATAAGGTAATGCATGCGCAAACCTCTGAACAAATTAGGAATAATCGGCTACGACTTAAGACTTCCATTGATGTTGTTCGATGCCTTGCATTTCAAGCTTGTGCTTTTAGAGGTCATGATGAGACATTGGATTCGAAGAATCGTGGAAACTTTCTCTAGTTAATTGAACTTTTGGCTTCTTATAATGATAATGTTAACAAAGTTGTCTTGGAAAATGCTCCAAAATCAGCAAAGTATATCTCGCCTTCAATTCAAAAGCAAATTTTGCATGTTCTTGCTGATAAGGTGCGGAAGAAGATTCGGGAGGATATTGGAGATTCAAAATTTTGTATTATTGTTGACGAGGCACATGATGAATCCAAGAGAGAACAAATGGCTCTTATATTGAGATTTGTTGATAAAGGTGGCTTTATTAGAGAGTCGTTTTTTTTGATATTGCTCATGTGAAAGATGTATCTGCTTCGACTCTGAAGACTGAAATTTGTGCTATTCTTTCTCGACACACCCTCGATGTTCAGAACATTCATGGCCAAGGTTACGATGGAGCTAGTAATATGCGTGGGGAATGGAAAGGATTGCAAGCAAAATTTATTGAGGATTGTCCTTCTGCTTATTATGTGCATTGTTTAGCTCATCGATTGCAATTGACTCTAGTTGCTGCATCTCGAGAGGTACCTTCTGTTCACGAGTTTTTCAATAATTTGACTTTCATTATCAATTGTGTTGATGCCTCGTGTAAACGTCGTGATGAATTACAAGCTATGCACAAAGCTAAAATTGAACGCTTGGTAAGTTCTAGTGATATTGTGACTGGAAAAGGTGCTAATCAAGTTAGCACTTTACAAGGCAGGCGATACTCGTTGGGGCTCTCATTACCATTATATATGCAGTCTTCTAGTACTATTTGATGAGACTTGTTCAGTACTTGAAAACATTAAGAAAGATGGGTCTACTTATTCTTAAAGAGGGGATGCTAGTGCTGCTTTGAATATGATTGAATCATTTGAATTCATTTTTATTTTGCACTTAATGAAAAAGCTCATGGGCATTAGTGATATACTATGCCAAGCTTTGCAGCAAAAGTCTCAAGACATTTTGAATGCTATGCATTTGGTTTCAAGTACAAAAATGTTGATTCAGGAATTGAGAGAAGAAGGTTGGAATGGTTTGCTTGAGAATGTGAATTCTTTTTATGAGAATCATGATTTGAATGCTCCAGATTTGAGTGTTCAATTTGGTGCAGGTCGACGTCGACGCCAACAAGATCAGATCACTATGGAGCACCGTTATCATTTTGATATATTTAATGTAGCAATTGATTTTCAATTACAAGAGTTGAACAATAGGTTCAATGTGCAAGCAATGGATCTCTTGACACTTAGCTCGGCTTTGGACCCAAGAGAGAAGTTTAAATCATTTAATATTGATAAAATTTGCACTCTTGCAGAAAAGCATTACCATCTTGATTTTACTGAGCAAGAGATACTGAATTTGAAGTTTCAATTGAAACATTTTGAGCATGACATGCAACATGATGAGATGCTGCAAAATTTGTGTTCTTTGTCGAAGTTGTGCATCATTTTGACAGAATCAGGAAAATCGAAGACATATTATCTTCTTGATAGATTGATTCGACTTGTTTTAACTCTTCCGGTTTCTACAGCAACTAGTGAGAGAGCATTTTCTGCTATGAAGATTGTCAAAACAAGATTGCGAAGCAAAATGGAAGATGAGTTCCTTGCAGATAACTTGGTGGTCAACATCGAAAGAGAAATCGCAGAAACATTCAGTTTAGATTCCATTCTTGAAGATTTTGTAATGTTAAAAGAACGCCGCTCACAATTTTAGCCTTTAGGTGGTTACTTATTTTATGTAATTTTACTTTATGGTTTAATTTATAAAGTGACATATAATATATATTTTCATGTATTATTGACTTTTGGTTGGCCCCCCCAAAACTTGGTGTCAAGATCCGCCCCTGGGTACTCACCTACTAAATTTTGTTTTTTAAGGACCTTGAAACTAGATAAAGTTACATTCAGTAGTGACATTTAGTTTGCTGGACCGGTGTCATGCGTGATTGAATTCATATGCTAAGTACAATTTAGCTTGGAGGGCACGTACACAATTTATGTAAATCTTGCCAGGTCTTCTTCCATGATGCTGCAGTCTGTACATTCTGGTCTTTATCAGATTAATCATATGTACATGGGCTAATATAAATAAGTTTACATGCCTGCTTAGAGCTTATATCCTTTAGTTGCACAACTCACACACCTTGTAGAAAGGCTTGTTTTTTTTAAATTAACCTTTAGCATGATAGTAAACTGAACATAAGTAGTGTATTCAAGCAAGCCTCAGATTCTTAGATATTTATAGCATCCAAATTGTTTTGATAACTTATTTGCTATGCTGCCTGCAAAATTTTGTGTTTTTATAGGAACTCCTTACACCCAGCAGTCCTACAAAGTGAGTGAATCTTTTCCCTTCAAGTGGATTCCTTTCAACTTTCTTAAAATGAAGCCAGAAGAAGTGTTGATTGAATCCATTGGTGTGATTGGTCAAATAATAAAGAAGGTGGCTATTGCTTTCTCTTCTTACATGAAGATTTACATCCAATTCATATGCTTACTTTTTTTATGCTGATTTAATGCACCATTGAAGTTAATTGCGATCGATGGTGCTCAATTTTAAGTTGATGTTTCGTTGATATGATGTTTTGTTGATTCTGAAAATTTTGTTTCTTTTCCAAGGAAAATGAACCTCAACAATGTCAAAGTTCCTAAGATGCCAGGGGGTGGAGCTCTTCCTGCATTACTTAAGCTTGGAGTCATTGGTGGGCTCGGGGTATATGGAATTGCTAACAGTCTCTACAATTTTTGACGGAGGGCATCGAGCAATTGTTTTCAATCGTATAAAAGGAATCAAAGATGAGGTTACCTTTTTTATTGTCTAATATTCTATTAGTTGACATGTTTATTTACAAACACTGTTTAGCAATGTCATAAAATTTAGTGATTGTTTGTGCAAATTTATCCTGAGGGAACACACTTTATGGTTCCATGGTTTGAGAGGCCTGTTATCTATGATGTCCGTGCAAGACCTCATTTAATTGAGAGCACTTCTGGTAAGTGCTAAATACTAAATTCCTCTTTTCAAATGGAATCTTACTATGCATGAATTTTCTGCCAAGCTTTCCAGTTTGTTAAAATGATACAGTTAAATCTTTTCTTATTATTTTCCTTGTTCCAACAAAACATATGCTCTAATATATGTAAGATTTGTGTCCTTTTTGGTAAAAGTTGTATGAGCATGATTAAGTATTGAGAGCTACAGAATGACATATGCATGACATGTTTTTCTGTTGTTTCAGTTCTTGTTGATTCTTCAAGGTACACACTTTTTCTTGGTTATATCAGGTGGATATGTAAAATAGGAGAAGGTTGCAGGAAACAATATTGTCTTTAGATACTGAACCCAGTTCTGATCTATCCTCTGCAGGTGAAGATTGGGCTTCGAGTTCTCACTCGTCCTGATGCTGCAAAGTTGCCGACAATTTATTAAACCCTTGGTGAGAATGATAATGAGAGGTTCTGCCTTCAATCATTTATGAAACCTTAAAAGTTGTGGTTGCTCAGTACAATGCTAACCTTAATCAGAGAAAGGTATGTATCCATGCACATATTATTGCTTATAAGCTATAGCTAAGAATGTGTCATAATGAAAGCATAATGTTTGGATTCATTGTACTAAGTGACTTGTTTGTAGAATGTTAGCAGGAAGATTCGTAGGATATTGACAGAATGGGCTAGGTACTTCAACATTTTACTGGGTGATGCGTCCATTACCAGCCTGACTTTTGGAAAGGAATTCACAGCTGCCATTGAGGCCAAACAGGTAGCTGCACAAGAGGCTGAGAGAACTAAGTTTATTGTGTAAAAAGCTGAACAGGACAAGTTCAGTGCCGTTATCCGAGCACAGGTAAGATTCTCGAAATGGTCATATATATAATGTAGCAGAATATAATTGTAAACTAATTGAGTTGTATTGAGTTTGTTTTTCCATGATGGTTGTTTAACTTTTTTTCCCTATTTATAACTTATATTGTTGAAGTTCCAATGCTTTGAAGATGATTTCTAAACTTTAATTATGTTATTTTGCAGTATATGAGGCTGAGTATGGGAGCATTGGGCATTTGTAGGCAATATTGACTTAATGACACTTTTTGTTCTAGTGGAATGGTATATATTGCTACTTTTTTTTTTTGGTTAGACTGTGCTCAGTAATTGTACACTTAATTACCCACTTTGTTTTTGGTGAAGTTGCTCTCAAACACTTCCCCTTTCAATTGCTTTATTTTGTATGTACAATCTAATTGTAAGAATCTTATTTATATAATATTTTGATATTTAGAGTATAAAAATTTAATTTACTCTAGATTTAATTGTGAATTACTTTCATAGATTATTATTAGATTTGTAAAGAAGCCAAAATTATTAAATATATAAATATTACAAAAATTGCCAAATAAGAATAAAATAGAAATGAATTTAGCTACGAACATAATGGTACTTGCTACAGTTTGCAACGGATATCATGTTAGCCCTCGTATATAGTAGCTACGGATTTGCTACAAACATGTCTACCAATAGCTACGGAAAATCAACTAAAATATATAGGACGACTTTTGACATTTAGCTACGAACTTGCTACGGACTTGCTACGGATAAGTAGACGGAAACGTTAACTTCCGTCCAAAGTATCTGCTACGGTCTCTGGAATATTTACTACGGGTGGTGGTCCGTAGCTACTTGCTACGAACATGGTAATTCCGTAGCTATATATTATTTGCGACGACAGTATTTGCAAGGGACACGGCTTCGGGCAGTTTCCGTAGCTGATTCATTTTAGCTACGGATTTCGGACTTATTGCTACGGAAAATGCCCGTCGCAATAGACTATGTTTTCTAGTAGTGAATGATACATGAGAAAGAAAATGAATGTGAAATAAACAAAAATATAAATTATTAACAAAAGTAATTATTATATATACTTTATCAAAGTATAATTATTTTTATATTTATCATTAAAAATATTTATTAAAAAATATATTATGATGTTGTATTTATTTTATTAATTTATTAGATAGTATTTATAAACGGCAGTTTTGGATTTTTGATAATATACTAAGGACAATTTGGGTAGTAAAATTTTAAGTCAAATCTCAGCCCTCCAAAATACCCCAATTTGGAGGGGTGGGATATAAGGGGTTGGGAGGGGTGATGACCACCCCTTCCTATCCCTCACCCCTTGTAACCCCTTCAACCAAACAATGATGCACCCCTCCAAACCTCAACCCACCCTTCCAAAAGACTCCAACTAAACAAAGGCTAGAGTATGGTGAAGAATAGCAGCAGTCCTTTCCATATCTCAAATGGCATTTTTTTTACAACTCCATGGAACAGTGAAATTGCTAGAAAACCAACAAAAATATTTATAGTATAATGATTATGTTTTCTCATTTCTGTATTGTCTATTTGTCTTTGTTAAAAACACTGTATCAACTTTTGCCTTGAACAATTACCAAGGCTTCCTTTCATTTCCATATATGAAATCGAAATTATTTTCAGTATAGTTTGATCTTGGGCCGCTCTTCGGCACTTCTTATAATTTGGGGTTTTCATTAAGAGAAGAATTTGGGGTGTAAGACTGATTATCATCGGAGAGCCTGAAAGCCCAATCATAATTTGGGCCTTACTATTTCATATAGCTGATAGGCCCAATTTGCTAATTTTTTTTGGATGAAGTGTATATAAGTATTTCATTCCAAAAAGGCCCAATTTGCTTCGGTGAGTTGGTTTGCTTAATTTATATAAATTAAAATTTGTAGGACAGACTAATAAGTGGTTGATTCAAGTGATTTGACACTTGTTTTCCTTAAGTAAGATCTCGGATTCGAGTCTTATGGATGGAGAAAACCACTGTTGGGAGAACTTTACCCCCATAATCGGCCAACCCGACTTGAACAAGATAACTTGTAAATATTAAAAAAAAAAAAAAAATTGTAGGACAGATTTTGCTTATGCTTCAACATTCAATCAGTCAATCATATGATCAATTTGGGATAAGTGAAGATCTTGCTTTGAGAAGAAAAGGCCAAGAGAATTTTGTTTTTAATAAAGAAAACTATTACATTAAAGACTCATATTGACTAAATATAGACAAAGTTATCCGAAATGATGTCCGAGATCCTACAACATCTTCATGCATTTCACCTTGCATAAGCGACATTGGATGTAGAATGAATTTCGGTCCAAAAACTTCCAAAAACATTAGATGAGATCTAAGAACCCTCAATGCACCTTCCTCCCTTAATTAATTTGGAAGCGTGCATTTCCAAACCAAAAAAAATCCAACCCAACCAACCAACCAACCATTTTATTGTCTTTATTCGAAATTCATATTCTATATTAGACTAAGTTGTATATATGTACATAAACTTACATTTGGAAGCTTGGAGGTTCCATGACCATTTCTTCATTTATAGCCCCACCTCCCAAAACTTTATGCCATTTTTTATTTTCTCCTCTTCATATATGATGAAGTTCATTATTATTTAAACTTCGAAGTTCTCAATCATAATAATGAACTTCAATGATATTTTGAGGAATGAAAATGTTTATATACACATTCCTTGTATTAAAGTTTAATACATGGTTTGAGGGGAATCAAAATCTTATCTTGGACCTTATTTTCCTCAAGGACGGTAAAGATTGTATTAATTAATTAGGCCGAATGAAAGAAATGAAGAATGTTGTACCTATATTGTTAATTCTCTCTTTTTTTAATACCTATATTGTTAATTCAATTGGTAAGTACACATATTATCTAAGATTGAACCTTATTTAGGTATGTAAATCCTGCAAGTAATATAATATATAGGAAACCTTGTGTATATATATGATTCAACCAATATTATTAAAAGATTGACCAAATATATATAGAAAATGAATGAAATTCTATGAATAAACCCTAAAGCGAAAAAATGAAAGTCCAAGTAATTAAAGCAGGTAAGACCAAATATAGAAAATGAATGAAATTCTATGAATAGAAATATAAATATATAATTTTATGGCCTGTCACAAAGAACATGAGAACTTATCTTAAAAGGAAAAGAGGTAGATGGATAAAATGGATTTTATGAAATGATAGAACAAAAGATAGAATGTGTCAGAAGTGATGCAATGAACATTGCCGGGTGGGGATCTAAGCAAAAGGAAAAATGTCCTAAATTCTTACCCTTCGGCCCTCTCCAATAATCAAAATCCTCCCTTTGTGGCCATGTTGGGGCCTTTGTGGGATACCTCACATGGGCTCTACTTGATGAGATTACGTTTGACCCTTTTAATAATTTTTTTGCCTCTTTATAAAAATACCATTATTTTAATTTTTAGCTATTAATTAAAAAAAATACCCACAATGGGGGGATCGAATTGATTAAGTTGGATGGGGGGATGTGGCTCTGTTAGTGAAGCATGACCCTTGAGACATGAACACTAACACTAATCGACCCTGCCTTGGGAGGCAACCTACCTCCCACGTTCCCATCATTTTATTATATATAATAGACCAAAATCAAAAGATCTAGAAAAGAGATAAAGGCTTTTTCTGCTTTTTTGATCCTTTTTCTCTTTGAAGTTGGTTGAGCTTATCGTTTTCTCATGTTTCTTTTCTTAAATTAAATCAAAACAAAATTTCAAAAATTGCACTTAAACATATACTTACAAGTTACTACAATATTATGAGAAGATTGAAATCTTTTAAATGGAAAGGTTTCAAGACATCGCCACTTTGTGCCTAGCCTTTTCCTTTGGGTGGCGAAATTATTTATAGCAAGTGAAAAAGCCCTGCCTCCACCATTATTGTTTTATTAAACAAAATAGAAGAGGCAAGGGAAAAAGAAATAAAGAAAAAGAGGCAAAAATAAGCTCATTATTACATCACACGCATTGCTAGTACTCTTTATTCTACGAATCCAACTTATTTGGCGGATCGACTGACCGCTCCTTATACCATTGAACCCAACTTGCGCTCCTTCATGGAATTCGTATGAGAAAAGTAGTTAATGTCAGTCGAAAATGTATATATATATGAAAAACAACCTTTTCTCCATCAAGAGTTACTTAATTTAGATTCTTGGAAATTACCATTGGAATATGTATACGTTTCCACTTGTCAAACAAAACAATTATATGAAAGTTAACCAATATAAATATATGAGCTCGCAAAGAAGTTATTGATGTAGACATTTGCCATGAACATTAATGATGATGGGGGATTAGCCGGCCGGTCGACGTAAAGTACGGAGGGAAAAGGGATGGCCTTGTGAAGGTTGAAGTAATTGTGTTGTGTCTGTCTCTGCCTAAATAAATTCAGCAATTAAGGTCTCGCAACTCAGAAATGGTTGGTGCAGCTATAGCTAGAGAGTTGGAATTGGATTATATAATGAAGGACCACACGGCCGGCCAGGCTAGCATTTGCTTATAGATATGATGAGGTTGATAAGACTACAATGGCCATATTCACTTCACTCTCTGCTCTTTCGTTTGGAGATTATTTTAACCTTCATAATACAAACAATAAGAAGTAGTTTTAGTTTTACTATACATATATACTTTGAGTTGAAGATATTTTTGGACGAAGAATAATATTAAGCAAATAATATCAAAATTACAAAGTGAATTTTATTGAGATATGGAAACTTAAAGTGCAATTCCTGAGATAACATCTATCAAAAGTCAAATCTGACAATATCAATCTATAGATGAAGTATAAACATTCAATCTTTCTCACGTCAAAATATATATAATGATGATCAAAATGGAAGGAATTCCCATGCATGGAGAGGTTGGAGATATTATGTAGCAGTAAATTTCAGAGGAAAATGCAAATGCTGGTGTAGCTTATCCCAAAAAATATCTCAACTCTCCACACCCGTGAGCATATTGTGACAGACGGTCAATTTCTCCCTAAACATATGCACCAACATTACTTAATACGGATATACAACCTTTGTTTCTGAGAGTTAGGTTCCAATGCATGAGGAAACTGTCGAAATGCTGGCAAATTTTATTACTTTCCCCAACTTGTTTGTTTCACCTTCCTATTAATAAAATCCGTCATGATTCTTGACCTTGCAATTTGCATGCGTTTTTTGGTGATCATCATATTGGCATTTGTAGTTTGGTTTTTTGCGGTGGCAAAGAATCATAATATTGAAATGTTCACAGAATACATAATTTTCAGAGTTTAATCAGGTAATAATGATTAATGAACATTGAACGCATACAATATAATGAAATTTTGTGTGAAATTAAGAACAAGTAAAAATTCAAACCTTTACAAGTAAATTAACCAAAAAAACATCACCAAACTACCCCATTACAGAAACCCAACTAATTAAATTCTAGAATATCAATATTAATGCTATCTGATCTTATCTAAGCATCTGCAGATTCTGCATATTGCCCACAACTTGATGATGATGAGATGGTTGGCAAGCTTTCACCAAAGAAGAATAGCCCACATTAGCTGCTGCCATTGCTGCACTTGGAAATCCAACACTACCCATTGGCCTGCTGTTAACTGAAGAAGCTTGTTCCAAAGACTGCACTTGTCTCTTCAAGAACTTGACATAATGAATAGCTTCGTCCAACATTGAAGCCGTATCCATCTTAGTTCCTCCAGGAACAAGTCTTTGCAAAATCCTTATCCTTTCACTAATCCTTTCTCTTCTATGCCTAGCCGCCACACTCTGAGGATCCTTTGAGATCTTCACGTTCCTTCTCTTCGGTGGCTTAATCGATTCCGGGTCTATATGAATAGGCTGCATTGCTGCTATACGGAATATCATCTCCCTCATTGCTGCCATGGAGTTTTTCTTATTATCAACTGTCGACGAAGTGTATGATGAATTGCCACCATTGTTGTTGTTGAAAGGAGATGGATATTTGAACTTGTTATTGCTCAATATGGGTTCTTGAACTGGGTTATTAATATTATTCCCCATGAAAGATAAAGTTGAAGGTTGCAGAGTCATCAAGTTGTTAAGTGAAGAAGAAGAAACATTCGGGTTTGGGTTTGGGTAAATGGGTGGGGTGGGAAGGATTGAAGTAGAAGTAGTAGTAGTAATCCCATTGGAGAAATGGATTTGATCAGAACCCTGGAAAGGGTGATCAAGGAATTCAGGAAGCTTTTCCATTTGCATCATCATTGTCATCATATCCATGTGATCTTCTGTTGTTGATGAAGAAGATTTCATCATGTCAACATCCATTGAATCTCACACAAAAATTATAACACTCTTTTCCCTTCCCTACTGATATATGATCTTTCTGCTGTGCCTGCGTGCGTTACAAGAGAAGAGAGAAAAAAGAGAGATGGGGAAGTAAAGGAAATGATAAAATTTTCTGAAAGACTGAATGGCAGAGGGATGGAGGAGCTCTGAAAGAAGCTATGGCTTTTTATAGAATTAGGGTTTTAATCAGTGAATATATCTCTCTGCAGAGAGATAAGGAGAGAGAGAGAGAGATGATTTTTTTTTTTTTAAAGTGTATTAAAAAGTGTCACCAATATCCAGCAAGGAAGTGGAAAGGGCTTTATATAGCAACTTGATATACCAAAAATATAATGGTTTAAGTTATAAAAAATTCATGCAAAAGCTTTTGGCTCTCTCCCAAAAGAAAAAACACCATTTATGATTGAATATGTGATCTCTGAAAGTGACCGCCCATTATGTGGGGGCCAAATCTCTAATCACTGAACCTATCAACCATCCGATTTAGTGACTAGAAACACAACTGAAAGTTCTAAGCTTACACGTGTAAATCATCAGACTGCTCACGCGGTTAGGCCCACATAATGGATGGCTTGGATTCAAGGATTAATTGTTCAAGTAAGGTGCATGAACCATTTCTGTTTTTATGAACTGCACCTTTGAGTAGTAGTAGTGTTTTTGAAAGTGCCCTTTGCTTTGCAATTGCATGCTTTCCCTATAAATTCTTTTTTTTTTCTTTTTACTTTGTTGAAATAAGACCATGAAACCCCACAGTCACATGACATGTGTCAGAACGGCAACCCCTCACCGGCGCCGGAGATAGATTCCGGTGACACAACAGATATGAAAGTGGGGTTAATGGGTCAAATATTCAATATTTATATATTCATGAAATTGAAAACTGTATATCTTTCCTGACTTTACTGTATAATAATTCTAGGGCAATATCTATAAGGTTTGGTCATGAATATATATGATATATAAAATTGCAGTGGCTTAATTTGGCACACTTTTCAAGGTGGATTAGAAGTTGACGGTGATGCGTATATTGCAGAGAGAGGTGAAAATTTTCCTTGTTGCTTGCGACTACTTGCTAACTGGTAGTAATTGACTGACACTTTTATGCATTCGTGACCTTTTTCTGCAGTTTTCATCAACTTGTATATTATGTCAAGCAAAGGACAATAAATTTGATTGGCTTGAATTCTAATATGATTCTTCGATACTATGCTGTCAAAATTGCAGAGATAAAGTTAGAAAAGAAAAGAAACATACATAAATGTTGGAGCATTGATGTTTTATGTTATCTCCTCATTTCTTTGATCTGCTGCTTTAGAATTTAATTAATTTTTATGCATAAATTTTACTAATTTCGTCACAAATTATCTGTCCACTTCTATTAGGAAAAAAGTGGACAGATAATATGGGACGGAGGGAGGGCTTCAATCAAATGGTACACCCCCACCTCCATTATACCTAAATGAAATATTTTCTTTTGGCTCAATTAATTTAATGTGGGAATTGGGAAACATTATTATGTGTATATTTCTTGTAAGTTAAGATGAAGAAATAAATTAACTCACTGTATTTTTGAAAATGATATAGTGTAGTGTGAGGACCATGACAAGTACATTTGAAGTGCACATGGAGCTCTGTTCAAGATTTTTCCAGTAACTCATCAGAAACAAATATTTTAATTCAATCTGCCATGATATCAATATCAGAAAACTTCCCCCTATCTTCTGCTTCCCCAGGCCAGGGACCCAAATTAGATTAGAGTCAAGAAAAATAGTAGTATTTTTTTAAAGGAACTTTCATATAAAATGATTTTTTTTTTATTATATAGTAGAAATTACAGTTCATATACATTTTTTGATTACATATTGAAATTATTTGAGAAAAATTACAGAGCAATATTGCTATATCAGAAAAGTGGTCCCATTTCAATCCATAATATTATATATGAATCTTCAGTTCTTTTCTTTCCCACTAACACATAATATTCTTCATCTAAGATGGATCCCTTTCATACAGACTTCCGAAATGAACAAAACAAAAGCCGCAATAGGAATTCAACTTTTTTCTGATTGTCTAGCTCTGATCATCCAATTGATCATTAAAACTGGAGTGTACCCTTTTCCTTGCATTCAAATAAAGAGAACCCTTTTTCCTGATCCATTCATAAAAATGAATGCAACACAAAGTAAACTTTGAAAATTGGAAGTTTTAAAACTTTGACAGATATATGTGGTGGCCTATAGCCTATTATCAAAGAAAAAAAAAAAAGAGAGTGGCCTATAGCCCTATATAGATCTCAATTCTCAATGATGAAACAAGGTAATCAGAGCAATCAAATTTATAGTCATTTATATATGAACACTTTAAATGCTTGCTGGTCTGTTCAACCCTGTCAAAATGTCCAATTCAGGCCTCTGCTGCTGGTGCAATTTTAAGTTCAATTGGAATATTAATGGATCTAGTCGGTTGCTCTGTTTATTATCCAAATTGAAATTGAAATCTGAAAAAACTCTTTTTTGAAGGGTTTTTTCTTCTTTTTATTTGGTAGCTAAGTCTTTGCATAGTGAACAGGAATCTAATCTGTAATTGGTAATAAAGACAATATAGAAAAAATTGGACCACAAAAACAGATGATATATATATAATCATGCTGGGAAATGATTGAGCCTATCTCACCAGTTTGTCATTATTCATAATATGGAGTATATAACATAGAACTAGAAGAAGAAGACGGTATTATTTGATTTTGATGAACATATTGATGTCCAAAATTAAGTAAACAGAATCCAGCAAGGGCTTAATTAACCAAATTGATCAAAGATTGAATGATTTGGGTCATACATATATAGATATAGCTTGAATAAGTTTCATTTAACACTTTGGTATTAAAATAAAATATTGTGTTCATATGAACATTGAAGTGAAGACAGACAAAATTTTGTTCCGTGACTTATGAGCCAACACCCAATCAGAAAAGTCCATGACCATGAGTCCATTATTTATTCCAAAAAGGCCTAAATTTATGAGGCCCAAATATCAGCCCAGGACCAAGATTGTCGCCTAGCCCATTTAAAACATTGCAAAAATTTTTGTTTCCTTCGAGTTTCATAACCATAACTTTTTTTTTGTTGGCAACAAATTTTCATAACCGTAACTTAATTGCCTTCAAATATCACTGGAAAAGATTCAAATCAGAAGACGTTCTCCAGGGAAAAGAAAAAGGGGAGAATTTCATTTTATTACCCTAGACGGGACAATAATAATTTATTGGTATTATATATAAAAACTAATAATTGTTAAAAGGGAGATGATATTATGATAATTAGATATAAATTACTAAGAAAGAACTTAAAATTACATATCTACACTTAAAAGCAATAAGTTATGACTTGTGATATTATGTTTTTCCAAAAAACAGTAGTAGCCCATCTTTCCCTTTCATCGGCCGCAACCAATTCAAAATTTTTTTTGGCGTTAAATTATCCAAATTAAAGTCATATGTTTAATTCATATATGCATCATGAAATCATGTAGACAAACAATTGGAGGAGATGAAGAATACAACCATATGCAAGAATCCACATCAACTAATAAGTCAAGAAGATGGGTTGTAATCAACATTCAACACCAACTAAAAAGTGGCTAGCGACAATTGTGAAAAGGCCAAATTTGGCCTTGATGGAAACAAATTGGGATTAGGCTTAGTTTGGTATTGAGTATGTAGTTTGAAAAAGCTTGGTTTAGAAAAAGTGTTTTTGAGAAGTGTTTTTCTAAATTACGGTAGAAAAATGTAAATAATGTTTGGTATTGCTGTGAAAAAATGAGGTTGAAGGATAAAATGTCTAAAAAGGATATGCTAGTTAAAAAGGAAAGAGAAAAATAATTAGAGGATTTTAGTCATTTAATGTCCAAAAACACTTTTGAAACGCAAAAACACCTAAGAATTAGCTTCTTAGGTTGGCTTGGCTTTTGCGTTCAAATTCAGCTTTTGACACAAATCAGGATTTATTTTGTATCACGTTTGGGTTCAAAAGCAGTTTTTTTATCTCCAAACGTAATGCCAAACCAGGCCTCAGTTGACTTATTTCAAGCAAGTTCGGCAATAATGCGTTCTCTTGATGTCAGAGATGTGTTCTATTGGAGAAATTATTAGGTCTATTGGAGAAATTATTAGGTGGAACCAGTAGTGAAACCAGCGCCGGGGCGGGGGGGGGGGGGGGGGGAGTAAGGGGCCCCAAAAAAAATTCTTGAAATCTTCATGCATGCATCAGCTTTTCAAGAAGAACTTTCAACACAGATGTCCAGGCAGGTTACCCCTAGGTTCCCCGGCCTCCTAGAAGTTGCATCTGTAGCGGCCTTCCTCTCAGCTTGTTTCATAGGAGCGGCGCAGCTGGAAGAAGTACAGAAACGGGAGACAGGATGGTACCAAATGAGATCTGGAAATGAGGAGACTGCGGGTGAAAAGCCCAGGAATCTGGGGGGATCAATCGGAGAGGGAGAGAGGAAGGAACGGAGAGGGGAAGGTCGGACAATCGAGGGAAACCAAACGGCTACTTAAAAGCGAGCGGAGGGTATGGCACGTTTTGGGTTGTAGGATCGACACCCAACCACCCCAAATTTAGCTGTGATTTCTTTCCAACCCCTTCCATTCCACCGTTGCTTCCACTCATCAATGGAGGAGAAAAACTCATCTCATCGCAATTTAATAATTTCATAGAGAGCTTTGAAGGGAGAGAGAAGGAAGAAAGAGAAAGAGAACAGAGTTTGTTTGTTGCGAGGAGAGAAAGAAGGAAGAGATAGAGAATTGAAAAGGAATAGTTTCATGAACGGGAATAAATATGAGTATTGAAGTTCGGTTTCCATTCAATATTGAAGTTTTGGTTGTTGAAGAAGGAGGACAAAAATTAATATTTATTCAACATCATTTATTTATCTAGATTCAACATCATTTATGAATGCTAAAGAGAGCCGAAACTTCCTGGAAATTGTATGTGAGAATCAAATTTGTGGCTTTGGATTATCGGTAAAAGTACGGAAATGGTCCTATACTTACACGTTTTGGCCATTTTGGTCCCTGTACTTAAAGCCGCACCATTTTGGTCCCTCTAGTTACACGAATGTGTAATGGGAGGACAAAATCTAACATTCTGTTTATCTGCCGTTATAAGTGCTGACATGGCATCGACCGGTCCCACTGTGACCAATTGTCAGACGCCACTTGGAATTTAAAAAAGTCAAAATTTTTTTCTTTTAAAATATTTTTCGATTTTTAATATTTATATTAAATCATTTAAAATTTATAACATTTATTAAATAAAAAAAAGGTCAATTTTTTTCTCCCAATCTTTTTTTTGGTACCGTTCTCTCTCCTAATCTCTTTCCCCTCTCTCTCGACTAATTTTTCCACTGAAATTGCTCCAAATTTCAGAACAAAAGCTTGCTCTAGATTGAACCCAATTTGAAGCTTGGTTGTAGTCCTTTTCTAATCGCCCACATCTTCATATTTTCGGTTCCATATTGGTGCTATTACGGTGGCTGAAGCAGTAGCATCTGTTGATTAGTTTTTGGAGTTGGAATCATGAATACACGCTACTCCTTTCAACCGGATTCAATGTGTAATTCAAGCACTGCAGTTTCATAGTCATCAAATCCTCCCGGAGGAGAAGATAGAATGGTTGTGGGTACTCGGAATAGGTCTACTCGTGCTCCCCCTTCTTCACTCTTGATAAGAACCGCGATGAGGAGAGTTTTCCACTACCAAAATGGCTCGAGATCCAATCTGGGTTCAAATCCTTTCACTTCTAGCACTTGGATGATGCTGGAGTTCTTAGCTTTGGTGATTCAAATAGCCATCACACCATTCACTTTAGCCATCTCAAAGGAGAGGGTTGTTTGGTCTATGAGAATATGGATTGGCTATGATATTGGCCGTGTCCTTAGTTTGTTACTTCTTTACCGTCTTCTTTACATAACTTAAGGAGATGATTTTGGACTTTCCGACGTTGAACAACAGTGAACAAATGAAAAATCCAGGTAAGCTTTCAAACTTCATTCAATTTTGCTTGCTGTTATTAATTGTTAGGCACATATTTTCATATATTTTATATGTTAATTCTATTTGATTATTTGCCTATTTCTATGTACTTGATGCTTAATTTATTCATATTTATGTTTTAGGTACATATTGGAGTGTTTCAAGGCAAAAGGAGCTAAATTGGAGCTATTTAGAACAAGTTGGAAAAATTCTGTTTCAACCTGGAGCGGGTCGAAATCAAGCTAGAAATTCTCCTGTCTCGACCTGAAACGGGTCGAAACAGGCCATGCGGGGAGCAAATAAAATTTCGTGGATTTAATTCTCTTTTGGCCCAAATATTTACCAGCTAGATATTTTCACATATTTAAGCCTTGGGAAAGACCCCAATACCCCTATACTTAATTCTATTAGTCTAAGGCAATTTTGTAAGTTTATAATTAATTATTTTAATTAGACTAAACCCTTATTTAAGGGTTTAGCCGCCAGACTTGGTGGCAGCCTTTTAGTTCTTAGTTTTAGGCTTTTAAACGTTAGCTTTATTTTTCTCTCCAAATTCAAGAATGGAATTTTGCTTCATTCTTGGATCTTTTGTAACCAATCTTTTCTAAGTTAATTCAATTTTGAGACTTTCAATCTCTTGGGTATTTGATTTGTGAGGCTCTACGCTTATTCATCTATCTTGTAAGTATTTCAATTTTCTCTGAATTATTTGAATGATTTCATGCTTGATTATGTAGAATGACCATCTATTATAATTGGGTATGATTTCTATTGTTAGATGAGATTCCTATATGCAATCGTAGGTAATCAAATCCCAAGTAACAACTTAGAGTAGCCCTCTAAGAGAATCTTAAATATAGATTGAATGTTGCCTATATTAGTGAGCATTGTCTAATGTTGGCTAAGATCTTTCTAGTTCTTAAAGCAATAGGTTGCTTGAATCTGGTAGACGCTTGGAACTAGGTTAGTACATCTGTTAGGATTTAGTCTAGGACTTGTGTCATGACTAATGAAGACTAAGGAAAGATAGGGATTAATGGTCGGTGACGTTAATCTACGCCATCTATTTGTCAAGTTAGATATCAATTGAAGCTAAGGATCAAATCCTTTTAACCCAAGAGTGCGATTGTCTTGAAATTGGAATATTTATTTAATTGTTACTTTAATTTCACTAATTTAATTTGTCTTTAATTTAGTTTAATTAATTTCTCCATAAAACCCTCCATTTAGTTTAATTCACAACTTTAGGAAAGAATAATTAATACAATAGTTCTCTGTGGGATCGACTCGTACTTATCCTATCTATAGATTTGTATGATTTTTATTTTTGGTGGAATATGACACTCATCATTAATCATGGTGACATTATTGTCGAGAGAAGCCGAGAATGATTACAAAAGGTTATCAAAAGTCCAGCTTCAAATTGGGTTCAATCTAAAGCAAAAGCTTTGGTCTGAAATTTGGAGTCTGAAATTTGGAGCAATTTCTGTGGAAAAGAGATTGAGAGAGAGAAGAAATTATGACCTTTTTATATTTAATAAATTTTATAATTTTTAAATTATTTAATAAATATAGAAAACCAAAAAAAAGTATAAAAAGAAAAAACAATTTTGACTTTTTTTTAAATTCTACGTGGCTCCTAGCAATTGGTCAGAGTGGGACCGGTTGATGCCACGTCAGCACTTATAACGGCAGATAAACGGAATGTTAGATTTTGTCTTTCCATTGCACATTCGTGTAAGTAGAGGGACCCAAATGGCGCGGTTTTAAGTACAGGGACCAAAATGGCCAAAATGTGTAAGTATAGGGACCATTTTCGTACTTTTACCCTTTGCAATCAGTGTTGTGAGACTGAGGGGTCAATTTCTAAAATTGGCAACGAAATCTTTCGTTTATCACTACGAAAGATGTAGAAATCATATGGTAAAAGTACCGGAAGGTCCCTGTACTATATGAAATGTTGATTTTAGTCCTTGTATTATTTTTTTTCTACAAATTCATCCTTCTACTATCAGATTCTCTCACCAGAACCTCTCACCTGAGGTCCCTCATGTTAACGAGCCGTGACAGACTCGTCAAATATGCTGACATGGCACTAACTGCGTCTTTTTTGCTGACGTGGCAGCTGGTCCAAGAATTAAAAATAATTTCTGATTTTTTATTTTATTTAAATAAATAAATAATATTAAAAATTAAAAGAAATATTAAAATCAAAAAAATCAGAAATTTATTTTGAAAAATATATATTTTTTTTTTTAAATTGAAGTCATATTTTGTCTACAAACACCAAATCAACCTTCTCTCTCCTCAATAGAAGATCAAACCTCTTCTTTTTTCATGAATCAAACAAGAGCACTTTAAATATTCTTCACTTAAAAAAAGCATCCATTTTCTTCCATTTTAATAAGTTGACAAAATCACTATAATAAGTTCTTACAGAACTGCTACTTCTACACAATTACATAAACCAAGTCAGGATATATATATCATCATAATCCAACAACTAATTAACCAATTAAAAAAAAGAGAAGCACCAAAGCAGAAAACAACATATCCGTTTATAGTAACAACTTCTTTGCTCAAATTGCTAATTTTCTTTAAACCACATGAAACTAATTTCGGGTTTAGCACCAGAACTAGGAATTGTTGGGCTGCTACTACCACTGCTATCAGACCATGAAGCCAGAGTTAAATATCTTAATCAAATTTTTATATATGATATAAATAATATTTAGAGAATGAAAAGGTTTATGGTGGACCTTAAGTTAAATTATGGAACAATGTTTCTGTAGTTCTATTTGTGATGTTTATATATATATGAGCTATGACTAATTAATGACTCAAGTCCGGGTTTTTTCTTCTTTTATAATCTGCTGGCTTTGTCTTTGCATAGTGAATAGGAATCTAATTATCTGTAATAAGAAATAAAGACTAATATGACCACAAAAACAGGTGAGATATATTAGATAATATATATAATCATGCTGGGAAATGATTGAGCCTATCGCACCAGTTTGTCATTATTCATATATATATATATATGGAGTATATAACATAGAACTAGAAGAAGATGATGGTGTTCTCAAGTGACAGCCCAGTGGTTAAGAGCTTGGGTCTCTAATAGGAGGTCTCAGCTTTGAATCCTGGGACGGGCGAGGTGGGTTTAGGGATGGGAGAAGGCTACCTCCCTTTGTGTAGCCTATCATTTACTTTCTTATTCACATGTAGCAAAAAAAAGACGGTATTATTTGATTTTGATGAACATATTGATGTCCAAAATTCTGTAAACAGAATCCAGCAAGGGCTTAATTAACCAAATTGATCAAAGATTGAATGATTTGGGTCATACATATATATATACTAGTCTTCGCTTCCACATGTGTTGCACGTGATACTTTAAATTATATGAAGATTAAAATCTTAAGCATACTACTAATTTTGTCCTAAAAAATTATATTATTAGAGATGACAAAATTTCATCCGAGTGTGGGTATTTGACTCGACTGCCTGAAACCGAACCAGATCCAACTCGATTCGACCAAAAAATCCGCTCAATTCGAAACCGAAATTATTCGACCCCAAATCATTAATGAGCCGAACTCGATCAACCCGAAATTACCTAAATCGAGATTAATTATATTTAAATAACCAGAATCCGAAAAGACCTAAACCTGAAAATTAGAGGCTAAACCAAAGGCTCAAACCCAAAATTATTGGAATCATATGACCCAAAACCGAAAAACACCCAAACCAAAAATGACCTAAATCCAAATGACCCGACATTTAAGCGATCCAAACTCAACCCAATCTAAAACCAAAAATTAACCGAACCCGTATAACCCAAAATTTCCTTAACCCGAAACTGAACCCAAATCCAACCCGACCAGCCCATTTATATATACATTGGGTTTTACCATCAAAGTAACAAAAGAAATTATTCCATACAAATAAAAATATTAACAATGTATAAAACAACAAATTTAAACCCACAACAAAATTGTATTTATGAAGAAAAAAATAATTATAAGTCAAATAAAATAATTACACGTTAGGAAAATAACAAATTTTAATCATAATACATTGAACTATCAGATAGAAAATGTCAATCACAATTACTTTTTAAATTAAAATGGTAAAAATAAAAATATATATAAAATATTGAATTTAATTAAATGAAAATAGAGTTTTTAGTAGAATAAAATTGTATATTAGAAAAAATTTTAATATATCCAAATTC
Organism: Corchorus capsularis; assembly: GCA_001974805.1. Lineage (NCBI taxonomy): Eukaryota > Viridiplantae > Streptophyta > Magnoliopsida > Malvales > Malvaceae > Corchorus > Corchorus capsularis. The sequence goes on from AWWV01014470.1 coordinate 102,789, forward strand.
TTTGGTAAAAATAAAGTAATTATAAAGATATTAGATTTAATTAAATGAAAATAGAATTTTTAGTAGAATAAAATTGTATATTAGAAAAAAATTTGAGTATATCCAAATTTTTTGGTAAAAATAAAGTAATTATAAAGATATTAGATTTAATTTAATTGAATAAAAATAGAGTTTCTAGTAGAATAAAATTATAATAGTTAAGTAAGGGCATTTAAGATAATATATTTGAAAAATAAGGGTACAATAGGCAATTCAAAAGTTTATCAAAACTCGTACTTTTATATATAGTATAGATAGATATAGATATAGCTTGAATAAGTTTCATTTAACACTTTGGTATTAAAATAAAATATTGTGTTCATATGAACATTGAAGTGAACACAGACAAAATTTTGTTCCGTGACTTATGAGCCAACACCCAATCAGAAAAGTCCATGACCATGAGTCCATTATTTATTCCAAAAAGGCCTAAATTTATGAGGCCCAAATATCAGCCCAGGACCAAGATTGTCGCCTAGCCCATTTAAAACGTTGCCATAATTTTTGTTTCCTTCGAGTTTCAACTTCAAGTTAGTATTTTAAATTAAATAGCCCTTTGAATTTTAAAATATCGCAAATTTAATTTAAGAGCAAAGACAATGTATCTTAGGCCCCCTAAAAAGTAAATAACAAACACCGCCCCGCGACCCGCGTCATGGTTAGGTCGCGATCCGCACGCAACTATGCCATGGTCGGTCCTGACTCGATCACGACCAGACTTTTTTGTTTTCTTTTTTTAAATCCATTTTAGATTTTTCTTTGATTTCCTTTTATCTTTTATCCTTTAATAAGTATTAGATAGTTCATTTAGTTTAAATGGGTATGGATATGTTAATATTAGCAAAAGGACTTTAATCTTTGATTAATGATAAATAGACAAATTTGTTTTACTTTTTTCAAAAAAAAAAAACATACTTTCAATCCGAAAAAATATTTTTCCATGAGTTTTGATGTTGTTTTACTTGAATGATTTTTAATGATTGAGGTTTGAAAGTTTGTAGGTTGAGAGGATTTGAGAGAATTGAAAAGTTTGAAGTTTGATGGAAAATAAAGGACTAAATAATCATTTTGCTCTCTGAACTTTGGAAATGTAAGCCAGTTTGCCCCCTGAACTAATAATTGTGCCACATTACCCCCTGAATTTTAAAAATCAAGCCAAATTGCCCCTTACCGTCAAGGCCGTTAGTCACATGATGTCACATGACTAACGGTTCCGTCAGCCCCCTAGTTAACGGTTTACATGGAATTTTTTTGCTGACGTGGATAATCCACGTCAGCTAAGGTGGGTCCTCAATAGGAAAATTCCACCATAAATTTAAAAAAAAAGCAGAAAAAAGAAAAAGAAAAATAGATGTAAAATCGAAAAAGAAAATAAAAGGATTTCTCATAGATCAAAAGAACAAATAAACAATTCAAACTTCATTGAAATAAAACCAACCCAGAATTACAATGAACACAGCCGAATTGAATGGGTACCAAACTCAGTGTTCAATACCAAATCAAGCAAGAACAAATTAATAAAAATAATGAAATGAGTTGAAAAAAAAAATCCCCAACAAGAACAAAATTGCAGCAACGTAATTAGCACCAGATTCAACCAAGAAAAAAAATTGTAACACAAGAATTCTCAATTCTCAAGTTCAAAATATCAAGAAACTGAACTCCATTAAAATTAAACCAAAATGGACCAAAAATGGTACAATTACAACTAAAAAGACAATGCTAAAATAGTGGAGAAAAAAAATCAAAAGATGGGTTCAATCCATCATACCCAGACTTCCACTTATAAGAATTCATCAAATTCCAATCAACTTTACAAATGTTGGGCAGTGAAGTAAGTTTCTCAAAACTCAAGTACCTGTTAACCGAGACCGACGCACCCCCCCAACTTCTCACTACTACTCGCAACATCATTAAAGTCCCCAAACATTAACCATGGCAATGTAACATCCATAGCAAATTCCTCAAGATGCTCCCATAATCTTCGACGAACCTCGTGAACATGAAGATGAACATGTTCATCTTCAAAACATGAAGATGCTCCCATAATCTTCGACGAACCTCAAGCCGTCATAAGCCAATCTTCCTTTCCTTGCTGCCTTACAATCGCATGAACATGAAGATGAAAAAAACAACTCTAACTCCACAACATTCGAATCCCTGGGTAGCCATGGCAGAGACGAGAAAGTATTATAGGGCACTGCGTAATCAGGGGGAGGAGAAAGATTCGAAGCATCTATATAAGGTCTGAGGTTGCTAACCACGAAATCGAAAACGGCGTAGGAGACACCATACAAGGAGTGACTGCAAAGCATCGGATCTAGTTTAGATTTCGAATTTGGGGCTTTCAAAACGAAGGCTTTCTTTTGAAATTGGTTTGGGGGAATGGAAGCTTATGGGTTTAGGAATAATAGAAGTAAGATTGGTGGCTGTTGGCCGGCTACGTCACGATGAGGAGGGAGATCGCAGGAGATGAAGGAAAATAGAAAGAAAAAGGAACAGAGATGAAGAAGAAAAGGGAAGGGAAAAAAAAGAAAAAAGAAAAAAAAATAGAATGGTTAAGTTAGGGTTTTATATATATATAATTTTGATGGGGTTTATGGGCCCCAAAACTTTGCTGATGTGGAAAGTCCACATCAGCATTTAACAGGCTCCGACAGAACCGTTAGTCACGTGCCGTCACGTGACTAACTGTGTTGACGACAAGGGGCAATTTGGCTTGATTTTGAAAATTCAGGGGGCAATGTGGCACAATTATTAATTCAGGGGGCAAACTGGCTTACATTTCCAAAGTTCAGGGGGCAAAAGGGCTATTTAGTCGAAAATAAAGTAAAGGACAAAATAGTCCAAGGGGGGGCGGTCCGATGGCTAGTAAAAGGGGGCGGTATTTAGTAATACCCAATAATAAGTAAATAATAATAAAAATATTTATATATTACAAAGTAAATATTTAATGTGAATTAATTTGTATTGGCATGTAAATATTCGGACATATCCATAGACAAAACACTTATTTTGCTCAAGTTTTTGAGAAATCTCAAACATGGTAAACTTCAATTTATTACAAATTATAATAAGAAATACATGAGAATCAAATTAATGAATATAACTGAAACTAATAAAACAGAAAATTACGGAAGGTAAAAATTGAAGAGCATATGATTTGCAATCATCAAAGGTAGAAAACGAGAAACCAAAAAAAAAATGAAAAGAAAAAAGAAAGCTAGAACAAAAATTGTAAAATAAGGTAGATAATAAAGAAAATGAATGAAAATTGTGCTCTTGAAAAGAAATATGTGATCTATAAATTTAATATCATATTACCACAAACATATTCTCAAAACAAAATGCTACAACAAACAAGTTTGCTATAAAATTGGCTATAGGAAAATCATCTAACAGGAAAAAAATATGAAAAAATTGAGCAGAATATAAAAGGTAGCAAACGAAAAAAAGGGAATATGAGAAAAGAAAGAAACTTGAACAAAATTTGTAAAATATGGGAGACAAAAAAAATGAATGAAAATCGTGGAATGAATGTTGCAAATGCAAAAGAACTACGTATTGGGATTTCTATAGGCGGCATGATCATTATTTAAGGTAAAATACATGTAAAATCAATTTAATTAAGACAGACAAAATGAAATTGATACTAATTAAAATGAGCAAATTTCTCCTTAAATTTCAAATTTCTTTTTATTAAAAGGAGCTAATTTAAGGTTATTGTTCGTTAAAAAGATGGTGAGATTTGGAGGATGTTTTCACGGTATTTTATAGAATATATATATATATATATATATATATATGGAAGTTTTCTAATATTCCAAATATATAATGAAATTAGAATCAAATTTAATTGAGAGTTATTATGCTAATTGATTTTGATTTTAAAACATTCAAATCAAATCAATTTGAATAGGGAAATTTCTAACCCTAATTTCCTTAATTTTTTAGTTAATCAAGGAGTTAATTTTGGATCTATATATTCAAATCAAATCATTTAATTAATACAAATTAGACACATGACATTGAGAGACATACGCCATGTGTCAAAAAAAAAAAGAGGCCTTCAATAATTAATATATATCCTTTTCTCCAACTTCTATCAGTATTATGCTACTAAAAAAAATAAACTTATCGAGTCTCATATTCATTTCCTTATAAACCTTTTGACTGTTAGGAAATAATAAGATGTCGTAAGAAGGTTGGAAAACTAATTGAAGGCACCTCTTTCTTATCTTTAATAGCAAGTATATATATAGAATGAACAAATATTTAATAACTATATGATGATGAACCATCGATTTCCATTCCCACTTTTCAAAATGCAGCAACTTCATATCATAATCCATAATCATAAGCATCAAAGAGAAATAGCAGGTATCTATGCTAACATTGAATTGTTGGGTCAAAAACAGTAATAGTATCAACCATCTACCCCAAGAAGCCAAGAAAGAGATTTAGACTATTAGGATATAAGTGGTGATAAGTTCTAAATAATATCTAAAAATTATTACAAAATGTTCAAAAGCCTAAGCTTAAACAAAAGCACCACACCTTCCGAACTATCTTCCAAACCTGCAGCAAGAAAATTAAAAAAAAAAATTAAGAACAAGCATCAACAACAAGTTCACAAACAATAACAAGTTCTACATGAGTGAAGCGGGAAGCAATCCATCACAATGATCTCAGAATTCAAAACATGGTGAAAAAAAAACATGGGATCAATAACAGGAAATTATCTAAGAGGACCATTGAATCTCCTTCTTAACTTCTTTAGAAGAATCATTTGTTTCTTTGGGCCTGAATCTTCTTAAGTTCTTCAACATTAGTGTTAAGCTTACCGAATTCTTTGTTGAAATCCTTCTTAAATTCACCAGCGATAACAAGTGCCCTATCAACCTATATAGAATACTGATGGAAACATTAAACAAATAGAACAATCATTGTTTTTTTTCTTTATTTTTGAAGTTTAGAATTCCTTACTTTTTTTTTAAATCGAAGTTCAAAATGGAATAAAATAATAGAATAAATGAAAATAAATGAAATAGAAAATATGGTTGAATAACCTTCATATTAAGTGTCTCCTCAGGCTTAGATTCAGGTTTGGGAGGGGGGGAGTCCCAAAAAACTTGTTGCACTTTCTGTATGGCTGGCTTAACGGCTTTTAAAAAAGCTTTGCCCAGGGACTGAATGGTTGCAGCAATGTTGATTTATCTTTATTAACCCAATAGCTACAAACCACCCAAAGCAACACGAAGAATCTAACGATCCTCCTCCAGGCTTTCTTCAACTTCTCAACAAGATATTTCAACGCAGATGTCCAGGTGGGTCCCTATTTAGGTTCCTGGGCCTTTTTAGTAGCCATTTTTTCAGCATTTGTAGCTCAGCTGCTTTCTTAGGAGCGAATCCTTCTCATTGCTGCTAGAAGAAGAGAAATGCGAGACAAGATGGTGCCCAAATGGGATCTAGAAATGAGGAGAAGGTTGTAGGTGAAATGCCTGGGAATTAGTGGGATCTGTGGGATCAATCGAAGAGAAAGGGAGAGAGGGAAGGAACGAAGCAGGGAGAGGCGGACAATCAAAGAAACCAAACGGCGACGTAAAAGTGAGTGGAGGGAACGTAAAAGCGATGCCTAACCACCCAAAATTTACCTGTGATTTCTTTCCAGTCATTCTATTCCACTGATGCTTCCACTCATCAATCTATATGGAGAGAAAAACTCATCGCAATTCAATTATTTCATAGAGAGCTTTGTTGTGAAGAGAGAAGGAAGAGATAGAGAATTGAAAAGGAGGAAGATGGAGACTTTAAGAATAGTTTCATGAACGGGAATAAATATTACTAGTATTGAAGTTTGGTTTCCATTTAATATTGAAGTTTTGGTTGTTGAAGAAGGAGGACAAAAATAATAATTTATTCAACATCAGTTATGTTTTTTTCAAGATTCAACATCATTTATGAATGCTAAAGAGAGGCGAAATTTCCTGGAAACTGTGTGTGAGAATCAAATTTGTGGGTTTGCAGTCAGTGCTGTGAGACTGAGGGGTCAATTTCTAAAATTGGCATCGGAATCTTTCATTAATTGTTACAAAAGATGTATAAATATTTTTCCAAATTCAAAGACTGAAGTAAATACTTCCCATCGCTGGACTCTAACAAAAACATTGAAAAGATCAAGGGTCTAAAACCGTGAACCGGTTGGACTGTCAACTAGAGCCTCACCGGTTCCATGGTCGATCCATTTTTTTAAACCTTGGGGAGGGAGGGAGAGAGGTAGAGTTAAACATAGAACCAATAATATAAAGTATTTATGCATGAGCAATTAGTACCGTGGGCACCCATGGCCTAATGGATAAGGCACCTGACTTCTAATCAGGCGATTGTGGGTTCGAGTCCCATTGGGTGTGATCGTATTTCCCGTTTTTTTGTGACCTGGTTGAGTGAACTTGACAATAAGTCCATCATTTATTCCAAAAAGGCCCAGATCACTATTTGAAGGCTTTTTATACGAGGCCCATAAATCACAAGATGTAGTGTGACTTATTCCTCTAGTAAGTAGAGATTGTGGACTTGGCCCATCTAAATCTTTGTCACCATTTTTTTTTGTTTTTTAAATTTGAACTTAGTATTTCATACCCAAAATGGAAAACTTGGTAATTAGTACATTGATGATCAAATTACCTTTTATCTTTTGTCGGCTGTAACCTAATTACGTTAATCTTATGTTGGCCGTAATCAAGTCGTTATTTTTATTGAAAAAGCACGGGGGAGAGTAATATACGTTCTTTTTTGGGTAGATAAGACACTTAAATGTATGTTTGGTGCACTGTTTGAGGTTGATTGGATCGGTTAGTGGCTTAAACGGCCTAAACGGCCTACCAAATACTTTTTCCCGGTGGGATCAGTTGGCCTCCATTAAACACATGTTTTACAACCATCGAGAATATTCTCATCTGTACAGTAACAAATCTAACACGTACAGTAACCAATTTTACTCTCATCGAACAAATCTCACCGGTGTACCAAACAGAGCCTAAATCCTACTTCACGTCGCAAGATAGATCCCATCAGATTATTAATCTCTATATAATAGATTCGAAAGACAATCGTTCAGCCAAGTAATCCCAAATGGACATTTTTTTCTAATTGAATACAATTCCAACATTAGTAAGAATTTTATGCTTTGATTGCTTTCCCATGCATAATATATAGGAACAAATTCAGATAAATTATTGTCTTTGCTAGAAAACAAAAAACCTCCCTTTAAGGTGTCTTCCAAAAAGGGACAAAACCTCTCTAAATTGAAACTTTAGAACCTTAATTATTAAAATTCAAAAGGGAATCATTAATCAAAGCGGCCAATCTAATTCAATTCAATCTATAGTTACTGTAGTAGTCAATCGCACCACGTCCGGCCACAGCGGCCAGCCGCGTCCATCTCCATCATCCAATCCGTCGCATGTGCACCATGTCTCCTACGCCCTACCATTTGCCACTCTGGAAACGAACATGATTGAGCCACGTACGAGGGATCCCGCATATCGAACGGCTAAGAACTAATATAAAACCATAAACTGCTCTCAAAATTTCCCATTTTTGAAGATGAGTCCAAGAACCGAGGCACGCGTTAAATGGTGCATTGATTAAGCACAGCTGTAACCCAATCACCCTCTCTGCTCCACGTGACCCCACACTGTCTCTTCTCCTTAACCAAAAAAACCCCAAAACTCCATTGATTTGCAACTCTTCTTCAACAACAAACCTCCCCTCTCTCCCTTCCTTCACAACTCTTCTTGAACAATGGCTTCTTCTTCTTCAGTTGTAAGCAGCAGGCTTCTGTTTCTCCTTTTCATCACTTACATTGTGTTTTCAAGCTCCAAAGTGGAAGCCCAAGTTGACGAGACAAGCTTGAAGCTGATGATGAGCGATGCTCTCGAGTGGCCACTCTCGATGTCGCTTTACAGTGAGGAAGGCGATGGAGACATAGATGATGAAGAAGAGGAAAGTGGGTATAGCCGTAGATCTTTGTTTTGGAAGAGAATGAGATATTACATTTCGTATGGGGCGCTTTCTGCCAACAGGATCCCATGTCCGCCGCGGTCTGGGAGGTCTTATTACACTCACAACTGTTTCAAGGCCCATGGCCCTGTTCATCCTTACACCAGAGGTTGCTCCAAGATCACTAGGTGCCGGAGATGAAGGTTTTTTTTTTCGTTTGATTTTGGGTTATTGAAATGTTGTCTTGTATTGAATTTCTTATATGTGATATTTGAGTGTAATATAGCTAAAATAGCATGAGTTTTGGGATTTGGGAGTTTTTTTTTTTCTCCTTTCCTTCTATGGGTTGTGTAATAGTACTAGACTACTTGGTTTATTTCTATTTGGATTATTATTAGTACTTTACTACTTTATTGTGTGTAATGAGGTCTAAACTTGCTTAAATTATGATTGTTGATCATTATTATTGTTTTAAAGTAGTCAGTTTTTGCCTTTCTTGTAATTATTTAGTATTATTTGTAAATGCTTTGAAGCTATTAGATCTTTGTCAGTGTCAAACTCAACTCATGCAAATTACAAAGCTTTAGATTGCTTTTGTTGTTGGTTCGTTTTGACTTTTTGGCTAATTGATTTTACTAGTTAATTGAGCTGAGATCTAATGTGGATTGTGGAAGATATGAGTAACGTACATGCAATCTAACCATGGGAGCCACCCATTTTAGGTATTGTCGGTTTGGTTCTGGTTATGATTTCATGTTAGTTAAACAATGTGATTAAACATAAGAACTAAATACCTAAGAACTAAATAGACTGATATATGCCATAATAATTAATTAGTACTTTCATTCTTTACTAGGTTGGTTTGTCATAATTAATTAATGTCAAATTATCAAATCACCATCAAAGTATAACTAATCTCAATTAGACCCTTTTGGTAACAATATAAGATAGGTGGGGAGTATATTGGCTTTTGCATTACTCTTTACTTAGTCTTTAGTTACCATATACCCAAATGGCAAGTTAACCAACTGATTTATGTTTAAGTTGGTAATTAGTTTTGGTACTCAAGATAATTAGTGGGTCAAAAGGGAAAAAAGAGGAAAGGAAAAAGACCAAACACTTTCCCATTCTTCAATATCATAAATCATCATCATAATAATACGTAACATACAACAAGACTGCTGTCCCCAGCTACTACTTTCCAGCAACTTACTTTACCTTCATTAATGAGTCAAATTTAAATTGCAAACCTGTGGGCATTGCTTGCTCTCATGGTGGTACTGGTAGATATGATCCATCATCCATGTGTGGGTTGGGGTAGGTGTTCAAAGTTTGCTTTTGCAAGATCACAATTTTTTTTTTTTTGGATAATTACAAATGAGCATTTTTATTTTATCACATCTATGGTGTTTTTTTTTTTGGTATTTTAGCATCAACCCGGTTCATACTTCGTAGTATAATGGATTCAATTCACTTCATCTTCAAGCAGGGGTGGATCTTGACAAGTGGCATTGAGGGGGTCAATTCGAATAAAATTATTTTTGGGGGGGCCAATTGAAGAATTTCAATATATACATATAGAAATTTACAGAAATATAGAAGGGTGATAATATAATTTTTCCAATTTTGGGGGGCCTTGGCCCCTCAAAGCACAACAAGGATCCGCCCGTCTTCAAGCTTGACCAGATTCTATGGATCCAAAAGGCTAACATATATCCATGAATTATGATCAAAGTTCAATTTTCCAGGTTCAAACAAGAGTGAGCCGCAGGGGAATTTTGGGCCTGATCCATAAAACAAATGTAAGCATTTCAAAGTTCGAGTTTGGGCCTTTCACATGAAACCGGCCTTGTGTTTTCCTTCTGAACACTTGGCCCTTCCTTTTCAAAGATGATTTTTTTTTTGGCCAGAATTCGAAGATGAATTTGAGATTTGTTAACGTCAGTGGATTTGACTTCAATGGTAAACTTCAAATTGAGCTCTAACTTAACTCGATCAAACCTATAGCTGCGCAGTCAAGCCACTTCCGAAAAGTTCCATAAATTTAAAGAAATCACTATTCAAATTGGATTTTTTTCTGGGTAAACAAAAAATTTAGATAAGGGGAGGCTGCCTTAGTCCAGGGTCCAGGCAAGTCACGGGCCTTAAAGAGAGCTTACAGTAGTGATTTGTACAGTTGGCACAATTCGAAGGTTCAAAGTCTTACCAACTTAATTGACATTCAAATTGGCTTATTTCTTGTTCTTCATTGCACACATTTAGCATAGAGACAAATGGAATTCAACCAGAAACAAGCAAGAAAATTGTGATTATTTACCAATTTTGTTCAAGAAATCAATTCAGTAAAGAGTTTGTAAATGGTTTTTAGAAGACTGAACTTGATGTTATATGTTAGGTAGTATTCCTCAAAAAGAACAATAAAAAAATTCTGCAGCCTGATATGTTGGATTTTATGGGTACTTTTTTCCCCTTCACCTCATTTCTCTGTTTTTGATGTCCTTTCTGAAACATTTTATTTTGATAATAATTCAGAGATTGTTTTGTTAATGAGAAATGCGGCAGAATTCAAGCAGCAATCAAAGGAATTGCATAGCAGCAGCAACAAAGGATTTGAGCTGTTACAATAACCATGCAAAATCTAGCAAAGATATGAAATCTCTGTCAAAATCCCAGTTGCAAAAATTCTCAAATCTTTCAGACACAACTTGACTCAAGTGTCAATTCTTTGAAGATATGAAGAAATCTCTGTGTCCATCCAAAAAAAAAAAAAACATTGCACTTGTCATGTATGAAATGAACCCAAGTTTAAATTAACTTAGGATCCCAAAGTTGGGCAAATCCTTAGCCACAAAAGCAACAATAATCAGGCTAGATTTGCGCTTAGTGGAACAAACAGTAGCTTAAGTCTTGTTAATTACAAACTTCCAAACAAATCTAATTAAAACGTAATCAAATATTGGTAGATTTTGAGCCTAAATTTTAAGCTTAATTTTGTTCCTGATTCCTTGTTGGTATATAATTAAGAGAGAGTTTTAGTTGTTGGCGGCTGTTGTTGTCTGCTGAATAATAATATAAATATCAAAATCAATTACTAGTCAAGTAGTTAACTCAAGTTGGAGAGTTGCACTTCCTTTAAATTTAGGTGTATCTTTCAAATCAAATAAATAATAAAAATTGGGTAAATAGTACTGATCCTAACATTAAAATCTTTAATTCATTGTTTTGACAATTAGCTACTTGATGCAACTAATATTCATCATATCTGGTCTTCAATCAAAGAGCAGCAGACTTGGTGGGTGGATTGGTATCAACTTGACAACTTCCCCCTCGTACCTACCTAACAAAACATAACTAAATTGATGTCATTTTGTTATTGTCCTATAAGTAATTGCTGAGGTAAAGATTACATGAGAAACCAATTATAATTAGATAGGAATATTTTGTACCCACTTACTACACACTTGATCTATATATATCCACTAGCTTTAATTTGTTACTATATTAATAAATCCGGGCACTGTTGAAAAAATATAGGTAAATTTAGTTAAACAATTACTCATATGATTTGCTAAAGTTGAATGTAATTCTATATATGTCTCATCATATGATTTTTTATACAAACATATCTAAATTCAAGCGCCTGATTAAAATATATCGATAAATTTAGTAAAATAACTGACTAAATAGATTAATAACATTGAAATACAGTTTTACACGTCTTATCATATGATTTTCTATACAAACAAATTGAAACTCTTATAGGAAGTTTCATTTGATTTCATGTACATGATTAATTTAGAATTTACTATCTGTTTAGGAGGAAGGGGGGAAAAGGGTTGATGTTGATTCTAACAAAACATGGATAAGAGAAACTAAAAAAGGTGGATTGTCGATTGTTTTAAAATAGCAACTTTGGGTGATAAAGTTGGATTGAAAAGCATTGGACTTTCAATGCCGACTCAGTTAAATAAGTGCAAAATTTACAAATCAGCAATTCAAAACAGTAGTTTGAAGTGAACGTAATGTTAAATTAATGGGACTTTGCTAAAAAGAGTACACTTTCAATGAACCCAAAACTTCCTTATCTAAAAAAAATGCCTTCCAAATTCAGCAGCTGAGCAATTTTGAGCTTGACCAAAGCCTAATCCATATAGTACTACTACTACTAGTCATTCTAATTTACTATCTTTTTTAAACGTGGGGAATTGTGAACTTGCCTAGTGATTTCGCAAATTACATGTGAAAAGTCTTTCTCAAACACTTGCCTAAGTTTCAAGTCCAAGGGGCTCTAAGCCACTGGCAAGAGTTGCAAATTGCAATAGTTAAAGCCAAGTTGAGCTCTGAAACAAAAAAATGGGTAACCAAATAAAAAATCTAAAACGAGAATCTCCCATGATTGGTGGATCAAATTCACTTACGTAGGTCCAAAAAAGTTTATATACAGAACAAGATTAAGATCAATCTGGGTCCCAATCTCAAATTATAAAATGGGAATTGCAACGGAGGGGAAAAAAGGAAAGACTTAGGACTTGGGCTAATCTCAAAAGGGTCAAAATCAAACAGGAGGCTGCGCTTGGCTGTGCATGGCCCCTGGACCCTGGCCCCTGGCCATGGCTAGGAGACGGTGTGGCCAAGATTCCATGAACCTTTTGATTGAAAATTGCATGAGCATGAGCTCAAGCTTATTTGGGTCCCCACTAAAAGATGGCTGCAAGATTTGTAATTTTATTTTTAATGGGATATTGACTAATAGAACACTCAAAACCGCACTTGGTGCATTGCATGGTGCAATTTGGTTTTTTGTTGGTTTGCTGGTGGTTACATAATTTTTCCCTTTATTATGGACCGTCTCCGTCGGCGTTGAGGTTCATAATTTTGTTTAGAAACGCGGTCGCACCGTCGGCTTCAGCCACGGTTTGGTGTATCTTTGGCTCTCACGTGGCTCGTGGCCTAATCTAAGTAACCGACAAAATCCCACTATTTCAGTTTCTTTTCTCTGCTTCTCCCATGAAAATTTTGACGTTTTGACGGCGAGCTCAGATTTTTTTTTTTTTTAATGTTAGCTTATCAAATTTTGAGCCGTATAAAAAAGACATGTTCGTATGAATTTCATGTTACCTAAAATCTTAAAAAGTAGATTAGGGTGGTGGACTGGTGGTGGTACCAAAGCAGAGTAGCTACGGCTTGTTTCATTAAATGCTTTTCGTAAATTAAATTGGTATAAACAACTTGAACGTGCCAACTTTAATCAAAAGAATACTAATATTAATCTTAACGCTTAAAAGATTATATCCATTCATTCAATTAGGCTTTTTCAATTTAATTATAGGGGCATAAACTTGTTAATTGAATGTAGACTTCTATACGTTTATTACTAGCTTTTTTGAATTAAACCCATTTTTAATGAGTCCTAATTATTGAATATTGTTAATTATAAGTTGTTCGGTAAATCAAATTAAATACTTATTACTATTACTATATAATAATAATAATAAGAATTAAAATCTACAAATTTATGCATTAATATTTAATTTAATAAATAGTCGACAACTATTTCTGTCACGAGAAAAACATTGAGCATGATGATGATTTCAATTCCATGAAGTTTACATGAAATGAGATCAAAAATTACAAATTATATTCAAATATATATGGCCCAAATTTTTAATTTTAGAAATGAGCTCTTTTTGGTGGTTAACAAATCAAAGAAAAGGAATTTTATTCATTTATTATATGGTTAATAATAATAATACTATATATATAAATCACTTTCATGTAACTTGGACGTTTCCTTTCATATCAAAAAAAATTTAAGAATTCAAAAAACGTGAGCTCTAGCGGAAAGAAAGGGAAAAAATGCTTTAGTTTGAGCGTTTGTCGAACCTAATGTACCTAATGAGTAAATCACACCCATCTACCTCTCTCCCAACACCTTTCATCCAAAGAAATCGCTTCCTCAAATTTGCTAAGGCTAAAATCTCAATTAGGGCCCTGAACATTGTCAAAAGGGTCAAATAAGTGCCCAAACTATGAAAATGTCAAATTAGTGCCTGAATTTTTCGATTTGGGTCAATTCAGTCCAAAATTTTTTGGATTATTTA
>AWWV01014471.1:0-79005 GCA_001974805.1 Corchorus capsularis
TTATAATCTAACATTTTGGACTGAATTGCCCCAAATCGAAAAGTTCAGGCACTAATCTGACATTTTCATAGTTTGGGCACTTATTTGACCCTTTTGGCAAAGTTTAGGACCCTAATTAAGATTTTAGCCATTTACTAGCGACTGATAGAGGCCAAAAATTTCCCATCTTTTTCATGCAACTTTGATTTGTTTCCATATTTTATACATGTTGACGTGATTTTTTCCCCAATTTTTCAGTTAAATGACTTAAATATCACACATTATAAGCAAAAAAGCTTGACCCCACACACTCTCCCCTTCAGTCACTTGCAGGCGCGAGAGAATTTCATCATTTTGTTAAACCAAAAAAAATCTCCCACATCGATAGATTGTTCAGTCCTACAAGTCAAGAACAAATGTCTAACATCAATAGACGAGAGCCGTGCCTTTGGAAAATTGAAATCGCATAAATTAACAAACTTACCAATTGAACCAACCCTTTCCCAATTAATGACGAAAGCTTTTTGTTTGCCTAGCCTTTCAATTATTCTCATTTTCAAGGAAAAATAAATATTGAAAATTATGAAGGCTTGAATTAGAAGATAGGTAGAATTAGAGGGTAGGAGCACGTGATTGGAGGCATTGGTTCATGGAATTTAACTGCAAAAAACGTCCATACTCTGCTATAACACTCTAAAGCAATCCAAAGTATATATATATATATATATGGATTGTGAAGTAAGAAATAAAGCCAAAAAAAAAGGGGGCTGAAAAAAAAATGATTGGGTCCTCACAAAAAAATAGTAATATTTAAAAAGCGGCTGCCAACAATCGACGACGACAGAGTGGAAAAAATATAGATATATATAGAAATAGTGATATAATTTCAGGGGAAGGGAGTTACTATAAATATAATAACTAGTAAGAACGTGCCAACATGTGATGGCTAAGGTTTGCAGAGGCCCCAAAACGTGAGCAGTGAGCTGCTGATCATGATCTCTTTTTTTGTGCAAAGAGGAGATGAGAGAACTGGATTCGAAGTGAATGTTAATTGGCAAATATTGCTACTGATATTTGATGATGAGCTGCTTGCTTTGCTTCATGACTTTTTATAGTTAAAGACTTAAAAACAAGTTGGCCAATTTGATCTGCAAAATTTCTGTGAAAAGCTTAGGTAATGTTTATTTATACTATCATGCAATTTGCAGCTGTTTTTTTTTTTTTTTAGGATCAAATGTTCTGAAACCCACACCGCCTTCTCATGACAGTTATGGGATATTAATTGTCTCATTGCATTGCATGCACCCTTTTTTTTATATATATATTAATTTGCAATCCCAATTATATATCAGAAAAATGTTATGATGCTTAGGAAAATAAAACAAAAAACCAGAATGTTCTTTATAAAAAAACAACCCAAATCGAAGAAGATCTTGTTAAATTTAAATAAAATGTGAATTATAGGCATAGTTGAAATTAAGTTGATGGCTACTAAAAGAGATTATGCTTGATAAACTATACACAATCGAATCTAAGTCCAACTATGTTACAGGCTTGAATTAGAGTACATCTTATATGATTTGGGATTGACCCAATTTCATGATGAATATTTTCTTCAATAATATGATTCTAATTTATGGATTGAAGAATTAAGTAATGCAAGTTTCTTGATTTTTTGGATAATTGGGATCAAGTTTAAAATGGGTTTAAGCAATTGCCCATACTTTTTATGAGCTGGGTAAGGTGGTCACGCCGGCAACGTTTGGGGAAACCAAGGTGTTTAATATCAAGATCTCAAATAGGAAGGTTTTGTCCCAAAAAAAAAAGATCTCAAATAGGAAGGGTTCAAAATATTAAGTATTCTTTCACATGCAAAGATGGTTGTAAATTATATAACAAAAAGGAAAAAAACAGAGCATATATCATGAATTTATGTGTATTTTGTTAATTTTATAAGGCAGAGGCAGAGGCAGGGCTTTTTCAAGAATGATGGACCTTGTTAACAGCACATGAGACACGCTTTCGGAGATTTTGTGTCCAAAGATAGCTGCAATCCATCAAATTGTGTTATGTTTTACATAAATTAATTAATATTAATAATAATATAAAAAGAAAAACATTATCAAAATCATATGAAAAAGTGGATCATAAATTGCCAACTCTATGTTGTTAGGCAAACCCCAATTGTCTCATTAATACATTTCTTTTTCTTCAAGTGACAATATATAGAATTGTTTTCCTTTCTCTTTGAAAGAACCCCCCCCCCCCCCCCCCCCCAAAAAAAAATTATGAAAGAGAAAAGAGGGGATTAATTGGGTAAAAAGTAATTGACCAAATCCTCTCATTTTAGGGGTAAAAAACTTCATGGAAGTAGTTCATAATTTTCGCTATAACTACTTTGAAGTTTGAATGACACAAGTGAGAAATTGACATGGAAACAAATGGGCCATTTTCAGCAAATCTTCCTTGTGAAATTAAATTAAGAAAAGGGTTTTTTAATTAAAAATCAATCATAATTATTAACATTCATTAGTCTTTCTCGATTCCTTATTAGCCCTTTCTTGATCTACTAGTAAAAAAACAAATATCTATATGGTTCAATGTTGGTTAGAACAGTAGTGAAACTAATATCAAAGGTTCTTTAAGTATAATATTTATGTATTTATTTATCTTAGATATTTTTTGCAGCAGCGAAAAAAAATATCAATCATTCTACTTTGATCATGATCATGACCACAAAGAAAATCTACTTTGATCATAAATAGGTAGCTTTAGGTTATTGCTAATTAATTGAGAAATTCTCTTTACCAAACGCCTCCTAGCGTTTATAAAAAAATATTAAATATATAATAATTTAATCAGTGAATTTCCTTCCTGTCCCTCTTTTTTTAATCTTTTTTGTCAAGTTATTAATTGCATATACCATATATCATAATAATGACGTAAATTTTAAACTTACCATATAAATCATACTTCGTTATATAATTTGCAGCTAGCTATAATTGTAAAATAGTAGTAATATCTAATTTGACATACTTATTTTTAGTAATTGATTAGAACTATAACTAATGTACACGGTTATCTACTAATTTGTCTCATTATTGGAAGCTTGGTTCCACCATATAAAACACAAGAGAAAGTTAATGACAGATTAAGAGAGTTGAAGGAAACTCTTGTCTTTGGGATAACTTACCTTTTGGGAAGCTATTATTTTGGGCATGCACCATAAATTTCCATAGGCAATTAAGATTAAGTAGTAATTAGCTTAGCATATATAGTACTATTAATATAATTTACAAATTAAGTAGCCAACTTAATTAGTTTAATTACTACTTACTACAATTAATTAAGTGTAGATATACTACTACACACAAGTGTTTAATTAGCTGCTAAAATCGTAATGAAGGACGGTGCCCCATGCCATAAGTCACGTTTAATTCCTTAATTAAATAAATAAAGAATTACTAAACAACTAAAAATCCTAATTAATAGGGAGAATGGCAAATTGGTCATTTGGAAATTATGTAATCAAAATCCGCGTGGGTCTTGAGTAAAAATCTTTCGGATTCGCAATATCGAATTATCAACCACGTTTCCAAACCGAGGTATTTGCTGTTTTCCTATCCATATTTGGAGAAATTAATTAAAAATAAAACAAACAAACAAAGAACAAGGAAATATCCTTGCATATCACGTGCATTAATTATAGGAAATTTCCATTTCATACAAATTAGAAAAATCACAATAAAATTAAATATTGAACGCCTACCAAAATAAAATAAAAAATATTAAAAATAAAAAAGTTCCCTTCTCCTATATATATAAGGATTTTTGTGCGCCACTTAAACGCCTTGTGTTTACCTCTGTTTCTACTTGGGCTTTGTTTTCCTTTCTCACAAAGTAACAAAGCAATATAAATTCTTCTTCAAAATTCTCTGAAAACCCTTGAAATCTCATTGTTAAAGTTGGAGTTTTTCCATGGAGTGGGTTCGAGGGGATACGATTGGGTGTGGGAGTTTTGGTTCTGTGAATTTGGTGGTGCCAAAAACTGGGTTTTTATTGAGTTCTTCAATGGCCGTCAAGTCTTGTGATTCAACCATCTCTGCTTCTCTCAAGAGCGAGAAACAAGTGCTCGATCAAATTGGTTTTTGCCCACAAATCATCCGGTGTTTCGGCGACGGCTACTCCGTCGAGGACGGCGAGACGTTATACAATCTCTTCTTGGAGTACGCTGAAAAGGGGAGCTTGGCCGATCACGTTAAGAAAAACGGCGGAAAGTTGACGGAATCCGATGTCCGGAGATATGCAAGATCAATCCTTAAAGGGCTACGTTTTCTCCACGCAAAAGGGTTTGTTCACTGTGACATTAAACTTCAAAATATTCTTTTGTTTGGGAATGGGGATGTGAAAATAGCTGATTTTGGATTGGCAAAGAGAAACGGCGATGAAGAACAGAGGAAGATGGAAATCAGGGGAACTCCTCTGAATCTCGCGCCGGAATCCGTTAACAATAACGAGTATGATTCGCCGGTGGATATTTGGGCACTTGGATGTGCTATTGTTGAGATGTTTACGGGGAAACCAGCCTGGAATTTCAAACCAGGATCAAACGTGGCGGCGTTGTTGATTAAAATTGGTGTTAGTGATGAATCCCCTGTAATTCCCACAGAGTTATCAGATGAAGGAAAAGATTTTCTTGGAAAGTGCTTCGTTAAGGATCCGAATAACAGATGGACTGCGGATATGCTCTTGGATCATCCTTTCATGTTTGGTAGTAATTATGATGATGAAGAAGAAGAAGAAGCATCGACATCTCCAGATTGTTCTTTTGAAGATGCCTCTGTTTCACCAAGATGTCCATTCGATTTCCCAGACTGGGTTTCAACCCAATCAACAATTTCTTCCCAATCAACATTCCAGGAGAATTCAAGACTCGTTTCACCGTTTTCCAGTTACATTTCATCGGGTTTGGATCGGATTCGTCAATTAGATTGTGATCAGGCACCAAATTGGTCATTTTCCGGGAGCTGGATGACAGTGAGGTAGAAGAAGAAGAAACAGAGTAGAGTAATTTAGTTGGCTTGATCAAATCTGACGGCTCTGATCTGATCCAATTGGTTTTCGTTTTTTGGTGGCAATTGGTGATGATTTTTTCATTGTAAATGATTAGGAAAAAAACATTGACAGACTGACCTTTTTTTTTGATGATGAGTTCTGATTGGCTACTCAGGTGGCCAACAGAGTGTGTACAGGCCATTCTTTAATTTTAATCTTTTTACTTTTGGAATAAAATATTTCCAATTCCTTTCCCAACAAATATTGAACTTTGCATTGTATTTCCAGATAAACAAAATTAATCCCTGAGTTGTTTACAACAGTTGGGCTGCTTCAGTTCAAGTTCCAATTTCAATCTCAAAATTTTACCTAATCTGATCAGTTTTTTTTACAGCGTTTGGTAATTGTTCATCTAACCTTTGAAGAGTTAGAAACATTCAATTTCAGTCTACCAATCCGTGTGTTTGTATTCTCAAATTCTAACATTGACTTGACCCTTTTAGGCTTTAGCCAAGTATAAAAACTACTATAAAATAATCTGAACTTTAGACTTTAATGGGTTCCAAGGAACAATGGAAGAAGGTTAGGAAGTAATTGGATTTTGATAATTCTCAAGGATGAATTTCCTGGTTGACAAATTGGAATGTGAACTGAATTCACGTGTGAAAATTGTGTTTGGTTTGTTTTAACTTGTTGAGAAGATTATTTTGTCCAAACTCCAAATACCAGGTAAGACTGTTGGAACTAGAACAGGTTAGCCAACACAACCAACCATGGCATGGCAGCCCAAAGTCATACAATTCAACTAGTTGAATTTCCCAACTTTTATGTAATTGACTAATACTATCAATTTGGATATATATACGTCAAGCATTAGCATATGCCATGTTAATTAAGTATTGACAAAAAGTTAACTAATGTCTAATAGAATGATGGTATGTTTTCTTCTGACATATCTTAATTATAATCTCGTTTTTATTCAGAATTATACTGTCAATGAACTTTATGAATATAGACACACGCGATTACACGATTGATATTTTTATAAATTAATAATTGAAAACTAAAGAATAGTAAAGTGAAGTATCAGTGTCAATCGTGCTTTAATAAAATAAATTAATAAATAGTTTAAATGAATAATAATAATGGTAAACGATTTCCTTCATTAAGCAATAATGATATCTCAACACCCAAAAGAAGCAAAGTATATTAGGCAGAGTACTATAGCCTGCCGACACCTCTGCCTTAGAATTGTCCCAAAGCATTGTATAAAACGGCCCGTCGGTGCTTGCTTTAAATCATTGGGGTGGGAGTTGGGACTTTGAAATATTTGGGCTTCTTTTAATTTTTTTTTCTTTAAGCATGACCAAAGATTAACTAACTTGATTCAAGCATTTTGTATTCATATTCACCAAACTCTTAGCCTTTTTCTTCCATTAATTCAAACCCAATAATAATAATAATAATAATGGTAATTATAATAAGGGATTAGCAAGTCAAAATCAAAGCTAAATCTAAAATCCTTGTTAATATTAAAATATGCAAACCAAATCAATATGTGGACGGGAGAAAGCAAAGGATATTAATAGAGTACTTAAAAGCTCATCAATGTTTTAATTTTGGATCCAATATTGCCACGCCCATGATTGGCATGCCATATATATTTATATTGAAGAAAAAAACGTTTTACATGAGAATCATATGCTAAAAATAAAATCCCTATCTCGTTGCTTCATACCCACGCCTAATATTTGTATTTGTATTTGTATTTATTTATAATGTATTTTCCTAAATTTTTTATGATTAAGAATTTATTGAAGATTTGCTTCACCTAATCATGATTCTTTGGTTCATGTTAGATGAAAGTGTTGCTTTTGATTGTCGCCGGTTTAAGTTTATTTGCAGAACCTTCGATCGTTTGATATCCCTTTTGGTCGTTTTTTATGATGTCATTCATTTGTTAGGCTTTCCTTGTAGAACAAGTGATGTGCACTAAGTTTAGTTATAGTTTGTTGGAGTTGGGATTATTGTTGCAAAATCACACTTACACTAACTTTATAGGATGAAAATTGAAAAGGGTTTTGGGTTTAATTATGATTAATTAATTAATTAATCAAAATTAAAAAAAAAAAAAAATTTGGGCCTCTCTCTTTGCCCAGTGAAAAATTGAGTGGCTGGTATTGAGCTATGTCACTCACTATGAATAATATGATGATGATTGATGACTTTGAATGAAGATTGAAGGGAAGGAAAGCGGGCGGCTAATTTAAGGCGTTGGGTGGTTGGTTAGCCACTTTAGCTGGCTACCATGGCTATAGAAGAAGAGTTAGGCCCTCCAAAGTGATGCCATTGCCCCCCACTGTCATAAACTAAAGCATATTCTCTGGTTTTGGACTCAAAGATGCTTTTAGTTCCTTTTTTTTTTTTTTTAGCTCTTTGAAATATTGAGTAAATTCAGAAGCTTTGGTAAAAAAAAAAATTGTTTAGTATTTAGCCATGCCACGATCAAGATTCAAGGCTGCTGTTTGAGAGAATGGAAACTGATCTTTCTAATTGGTTTAGAGGGGAATTGGTTCTCTTCCACTTCTTCGTTGTGTTTTGTAGATGAATTTTTGTCTCGAGTCCCCAGCTAAATGAAAGGATGGGAATCATGGGATTGATTCCATTTCCAGGCATAAAATTACAACATTGAACATTAAAATTTTGCATCTTCCAATTAATGTTGTGTTTCAAAGGTAGAATGGTAGATGCAAGAAAGAAAGTAAGAATGATGGGAGAGGAATAGGCCTTGGGCCCACTGGTTTGCGTGGGAGAGAGCCTGGATGGAGTTGGAAATGTCCAATATAGGATTCAAGGCCCAGTTTTTACTTTTAGTTGTTGAAATGTTACACGTGAATCAAATGGGCCAGAATTATTTATGCTTTACTATATAAATAAATATATAATAATAATTTATTTATTAATTCTAGTTTAAATAGTAGTAATTGAAATTGAGCATTTTAAATGTGTTGAAAAAATTTGAAGCAGAAAACGTGATTGATACATTATATGTTTATGAATAAAACCAGGTCTTTTCTGGTTGATTGAGCATACATGATACAAATTTAATTAATTACAACAATTAAATCACTGGGTTTGTTTGAAAAAAAATGCCAAATCTTATCTTTCTTTTTCCAAGTGTGGCCATTGTGTTAACATATAATAGTACTACATAAATATATATTCTTACCAGTATCATTCTTTGGGGGCTCTATTGATGGATATTAGAGCAATGCTTAGTTGGGAATGGCAATGTGAGTGTCGCCATACTCTACGTGAAAGCAATTTTTGTGCAGATAAGTTATCAAAGATGGGCTGTGATTTGGAGGTTGATTATGAATGCTTTCGTGTTCCTCCCCAGCAGGTTCTTGAGGCGATCCAAGCGGATGGAAGAGGAGCTTTTTCTCAGGGTTTTAATCTAGTTTAGTCTTTATCTTTCATGTATTCACCAAAAAAAAATATCTATCCATATGTCAAACTCAAAGATAAAGTTCACATTATATATGGGTTCAATCAGAAGAAAACCCCAGTTTTACCCATTTCTAAAACAAACTGTTATTGCAACCGCCCAACAAGTACTTGCCAAGCCCAACCCGAAAGTGATTGGGCTTCCAACTATCAAATTCATAGTACCAGTAAACAAGTTTAAAAAATAGTTTAACAAACATACTTATTCAATTCATGATTACAATCAATCCATCCAAAAGAGAATTCGAATCGAATTGCGTCAAACCAAAAGAGAAGGAAATGCTTTTGAAATATGTTCTTTTCTTCGATAAGATCAAATTCAAGATCTTCCTTAAAAGGATATAGAATTCCTTCAACTCGACGACTCAATTAGTATTTTTTTTTGGTACAAACGACTCAATTAGTATGGATAATAATAACATTTTCAGTTTTATGAAATTCAGAATGTCATGAATTTTACTCACACATATTGAAACAAAAATTTTACTCAATCTTGCAATTTGCAAATGTAAACGTGACTTGAATCTCAACTTCAATGAACTTGCTAATATTTATATATTTTACATCTCAATGCCCTAAGGCTCAAAAAGAAAAAGGACATTTATCAAAAAGTACAAATAAATATATTTGGGGCAAAGCATACAAATTTCCCAATACTCTGTAGTAAATTGTAAACAAAATGTGACAGTGATAGGGACCAAAACCTATAAATAAATTAAACCACCGACCATTAGATTTCCAATGTCTTTTGATTCTTACAGCCAGAGAATCCCTGAATCCAACTCCACTACTCCATGATCCAAGCTAAGCTCATGTAACACTTGTCTGCCCACTCTCGTTTTCCTCATTGTACTATGAATTATTAGCTGTAAATGCATTTGTTTTTAAGTGAAATTGCGACATTCATCTTTTTGGGGTCCATGGTTACCGAACATTGAATTTTCTTGTGGAACTTAGGCTTCACCAACTTGCCCAAAACATAAGCCCTCGACCGAACCATGAAGTTAAGTGTTAATGGAACTGGCTGAGTCGGTGCACCATTAAGACTAGCCAAACTAGCCCCTCCTCCATATAAGGGAATGTGACTTCCTTTCATCATAACAGTTAATGCTCTTTGGCTCTTTCTGGATTGGTAAAACCTGTGAATCTGCCAACAAAACCCATACCATAAAATTCAATAATTTTGCCTAGGAATCAATAAAGAAATGTAACTTATTAAATGAAACCCCAATTGAAAGCAGACAAAATGCATAAAGCTTTTAATATTGGAAAAAATGGGGCCATAGGGGGGGTTTTTGGTTTTTTTACCGATCCAGTTGCCACAGTAAGCTCAGAGTAAGTGAGATCTAAGGGCGTTGATGTTACATGAACCCCAAAAAATGTTGCTGTGTTACGATATGTTAGCTTCACTGTGCAGTTCATCGTCACCATTTCCGTCGCTACTCCCGAGAAATCCGCTCCAGCTTGAACCACAAATTCATTGAACGAAATGCTCTGCCAAAACAAAATCATTCAATACCCTTTCTCTTTTTTTTGCCATATTTTCAATACCCTTTTCTCAATTTTGTAATCTAAGCTTAAAAATTGAGCAAACCTTTTTTTTTTTTTGGGACAATTAAGCAAACATTTGGAACAGAGTGAACAGGGGACAATGTATAATATATGCATGCCAAATCAAGAAATGGTAAAGAAAATGGAAGTGATCAAAGATCTAACCTTCATGGAGATCTTAGGTTTCTGAGGTCTACTAGCGCCCCATAAGATCAAAGAAAACGTAGTAAAAAGGACGAAAAAGCCGACGACAAATGCGAGGAAGTAGCAACGACGAGGGAGGCCATGAGGGGAGCCATCACCATCGAGCAAACCTTCTTCTTCAATGGCATCGAACTCTTTCCATGGCTTCCGACCCTTTCGAGATCCCTCGTGTTTTCGGTTGGGTTTGAGGGATCCAGACAGGCGGGTTGAAGATGACTCACGCGAGGAATGCGGGCCTAAGGAAGAGTTGGAATGAGAGTGAGGCGGTGAGCCCATGGGGCTGAGCACCGGCGTCGAGTGGAAGGAGTTTGTTGTCTTTTCACCATCATGGGAATCCCTTGATGGGCTCTGAACGTAGTAGACTTGCCGGCGAGGAGACCTTGCCGGCGACGACTGACTTAGGCTGCTCACCTCCGAGTCCGTCTTTGAGAGATGAGCCGACATTTTCGGATTTTCCCCTACTTTTGCTCTGCAGTTTTAGCTCAAGAGTGAAGCAGAAGAAGAAGAAAAAAGGGTTTTGAGTGATTTGTTTGTTTACTTGAATCAATGTGTTTCCTAAATGTATGGTATGATCTCTGGAACGTACGTTTTGGTGTCTGCACGTTGCAATTGTGTTTAGTTTAATGTTTTCGAAGTCATTGTTATATGAAAGTAATTAATGGGAGAAGGTGGGAACTTGACAGAGAGAGAGCGCAATGGCAGTTGTCTAGTTTAATGTTTTGTTTTTTATGTCAACCCCAATTTTAACTATTTTAACACAGAGTGTATATAGTAGTATATAATTTCACTGCAGATCTCCAAGTTGAGTTTTATTGCCATGATCTGAGCAAAACCCAATGTTAAAAAACTGAGAGTTGATCCAAATATCAGAGTTACTGCACAGAATTTTGTGTTGGAAGCAAGGCACCAAGACAAGATCAAGCCTGGTAGGATATGGGGTGGGCCTCAAAATCTCACTGCATCTTTCTATATTCTAAATTGAAATGAAATCCAGGGGATGAATTCTATGGAAGCAAAAATTAAAGATTTCCATTTCCCCTGTAGCTCTTGTGGGGGATCAGATTCAGGGGATGGTATGGAAATTTGCTCTAATGGGCCAATGCCCCTGTCCCAAAACATACATTTTGAGAAAATTTTCAGGATTTCAATCAGGGTCAATTCATTAATATGAATTCAATTTTTTGATGAGGCTATTACTATCTTGTCATGTGGGTAATGCAGCAAATTAGGTTGACTTAAGGGCGCTAATCAATGCACCTTTCCCCTTAAGTTTAAGCTGACGAGTTATGGTTCAATATTGTCAAAAGTCTTACCTGATTTTTCGCCTGGCCTTGTTATATAAACTTTGTGTAAATATACGTGGGAGTTGGACCATGGGGCATGGGCTCTGCGGGTCTTATGCCTCAGGGAACTAGGGAAGTAACCGACCAAGCAAGATGACAATCTATCTAATATTATTGACAGCAAAGCTTGATTTCATCAGCACTAAAATCTCCATAGATTTTGAACAAAGATCAGCAAACATGAATCTGGTGGCCACAATTGGATTTCTGAGCAATGGTCTGCCCAAGTCAGTAAATAGTGAACTGCTAAATCTTTAATCACTTTTGGAATTTGAATGTAACTTCTATTTTGGGGTTTTTTTTCCTCCTTTTAAATCAACATTTTGTGAATTTAGCACAATTTTCATCTCAAAACCAATAATTGGGTACAGGGCATACAGCTGTGTTGAAGTATAATTTGATTTGTTTACCTGTCCAGCAATATTGATCACTGTTAGCATTTGGAAGTTTTTGCTTCTTTTGGGCCCATAGATGTGTCTCTGGCATTATGGAAGGCAATGTAAGTTGCAAAATTCAAGTCCAAAGATGAATTTAAACAACTACTTGCTTCATATATAGTACATTTAAAGTTTAATTCTACAGAAAATTCTTGCATAGTCTCCTGCAGGGTGTTCCAACATGTACATTTCTTTTGGTGATATATATAATGCAAAAGTAAGAAACACTGAAACAGAAGAAAAAGATCAGAAAGGAAATTATTATGGAGATTACTTGTAGTTATTCCATGATCAAAAGTACATTACAGGCCAAAGAAAAGAAGTTTCTGACTTTGGCTTCTAAAGAAACAGAAGACAAGTGAAGTAAATTACTCAAGGGTGCCATGGCATCATTGTTAGTGGCCACAATTGGACTTCGCACCCAAGTATTTCCCACCATCATCCACCCAACTCAAATAACCAAAAATAATAGATCTTTCTTCAATGGTTTTGGTCCCTCCAAGCTGAGTTTGTAGCTTTGGCATAATTAGATTAATAACACGGTATTGAAAAGCTGCAAAAAGATAACAAAGGAAAATGCACATTTGTTGGCTGGGAGAGGATTCCTATTTGCTAATTAGAATTAGAATTTATCTGGTCGAGTCTCCGTATAAGAAATTTGTCAAAAGGATGTTGCACTGGGATATTTCAAATTTCCATGCTTTCTAGAAAGAAAGGGGCCAAAGTACCATTTCCTTGCTAGCTGAAGTACCAATTCCTCTAAGAAAGCTTATTTCCAAAGTGAATCAATTGTAAAAGACTGCAATTGTAACCAATTAGGCTGACATATTTGATTCGGGCTTTGATGTGTGCCATTTTAACAGAATTGAAGCAACTTATATTTGAAATAAAAGGCTCCACGTTTCTTCAATATATTTGAGTGGTTCTTCTAAAACAACACAACCTTCGTGTTCCATTCCATGAGCAAAATATCAGAGCAATATTGTCAATAAAAACTGCTAAAGTTTGAACAAGGACTCATAAAATCTGTCTGCAAAACTAAATATAAACCAAATATCAGAGCAATATTGTCAATACAAACGGCTTAATTTGTAATCGTTTAACCTAGGAATTTTGAATCATCTTTCATGGAGATTTTCTCCCGAATGAACCTTTCTTCTTTCTCACCCTCTTCTCTTCTTTCGGACTCACCCTCCCCTCTTCTTTCTCACCCTCCTCCTTTCTTTCTTTTCTTCTTTCTCAACCTCTTCCCAAACTATTCTCTTCTTTCGATCTTCTCCAAACCCTTTTCTTTCTTTCCTTCCTTTCTTCTTTGTATCTTCCATCTTCCTTCGGCTGGGTTTTGAGATTTTAGGCTCTCCAGGAGAAGTCTTGGCAGTCAGGAGGGCGTCTTCTGTTGTCTAAGGACTAAGGTTTGGGGAGATGAAAGTACGATTAAATGAACTATTTATAGGGAATTCCGTGAGATTAGGTCTCCTTCTCTATCCAACGGCTATGCTTACCTTTTGCCTTTGGGATCTCATGGCAGAAAACAAATATTGTAAAACCCGACTTGGGATATAAATAACAACTAGTATTGAATAAATAATTAAAAATGTTGAAAAATTATAAAATTAGAAAAAGTTGCAGAACTCTCAAATCTCAATAATTAGAATTTGAGATTGGGGGTTGCTAAATACGCTCCACTTTTTTACAATTTTGCTCTTTACCTTTTACTCTTTTTACATTTTTACACTGAGCCTCCCCACTAGGATGGCTCAGCCACGGCGGAGTCTCCCCACTGGGGCGGCTTCACCATGGGCAGACCGCCCCGGTGGGGCGGCTAGACCAATTTTTTTTTCTAAAAATAATAAATAATAATTATTTTTTTTTTAAAAAAAAATAGCCGAGCCGCCCAACCGGCGCGGCCTGCTATGGCGAAGCCGCCCCAGTGGGGCGGCCTATTCATAGTGAAGCCGCCCTAGTGGGGCGGCCTTCCCATGGTAAGCCGCCCTCTTGGGGCGGCACGGGTCATCAGTCCTAAAATTCGTCAAAAATTGCATTTTTTTGAAATCGTCGTCAAAATACGCCACGTTATCGTTCATTTTTCTTAAATCGTCATAAAAATACAACACGTTAACGCTATTCTACGTTCGTGATAGTTTCAAGATTAGAAAATGAAACAAAGGGCAAAAACGTAAAAAAACGTCAAAAATGGGGCGGTGAATAGCAAAAATGGGGCGGTATTTAGCAATCCAGTTTGAGATTCCATCTTAAAACTTTGTCCTGAAAAATCCCCATAATAATTTTCATTATATATAAAGCAGAAGTAATTAGGTTAATTGCAGGGTGTTCCAACATGTACATTCCTTTTGGGGATATAGTATACTAATGTAAAAGGAAGAAACAGAACAAAAAGTTCAGAAAGAAGAAGGTTGGAAATTATGGAGATCAATTGCAGTTATTCCATGAGAATTCGTAAGTACATATATAATAGGCCAAAGAAGTTTCTGACTTTGGCTTCTAAAGAAACAGAAGACAAGTGAAGTAAATTAATCAAGGGTGCCATGGCATCATGTTTGTGGCCACAATTGGACTTCTCACCAAGTATTGCCCACCATCATCCACCCAACTCAAATAACCAAAAATAATATCTTTCTTCAATGATTTTGGTCCCTCCAAACTAAGCTTGTAGCCTTGCTTCTCATATATCCGCTTGAACATCAACTTCTGAGGCTCCACTCTCACCTTTATACCATCCAAGCCCGTCACCTTCGCCGTAAAAGCCATCCCTCCCTTGGCAACATTTGTTACAGTCCTTTGAAACACATGCACAACTGTTTGATTGGAAGTTGAATTATTTTGATCATCAGGAAAAAAAGCTATGAAAGAAGGGTAATTGAGATCCAAGGACCGGCCGTTCCTGCAGCTGTAACTTGAGTTGGTGAAGATCCGGATTTGTCTTGATGTGTAATTCATTGCACATAGAACCTTAATGTAGTCTTGAGTGGTTGCATCATAGACAAGTCCAGGATCAAGAGCCTTGATGGGACTAATGTGTCCGGCGCCCATGTCAAGAGGACTAGCAGCAGGATTCCCAGGCATTGAAGGATCTTGAATTGGGCTATTAGTGTTGTCTAATACACTTGCAGTGGTCATAATGGCGGAACGAATGGCTGCAGGGCTCCAATCAGGGTGTGCTTTCTTTATAAGTGCTGCAACGCCTGCCACGTGCGGTGTAGCCATGGAAGTTCCTGAATCAAAGTTGAAATTGCTATACACTGAACGCGATCGGATGGTAGTAACTTCTTCACCTATTGGAGACCATGAAGCTAACACTTGGGTGCCAGGAGCCATAATGTCTGGTTTTAGAATACTGGGGCATCTTAAATATGGCCCTCTAGAGCTATAATCAGCTACATGTGGTGCTGGCTTTGTACCAAGTTTAGTTGTTTTCTGAAATTGAAAACTTCCCATAGGGTTACTGTTCTTCTTTATGTAGTTTATCAAAGTGTCACCACCATCTTGAATGCTTAAAAATGCTGCTGGAAATGAGCTTCTAGAGTAATACCTAGTGTTAAACTCTGACCAAGATGAATCATTGAAAATGAAAACGGCAGCAGAAACTTTTGCAGACTCAGCTATTTTATATTGATCACTTAAACTAAAATTGTCCTTGCAAACAATGATCTTGTTTCTAAATTTCCTTAATTCCCCTTCATTGTCACATTTCTCATTGTAAACAAGGGGCATTTGGTTCAGAGAATACTTACCTGGATACAAAGTTTGAAAGTTGATTTGAACTCCATCTCCCAAAGTCAAACTTCCGTAAAATTCGCGGTCCAAAGTACCAGCAGCAACAGTTAACAACCATGGTGCTCCATTGAGTACTCTGTAATAAATGGTACCATCATTTCCAGCTGAGGCTACAACTGGTACACCTTTCTCCATAGCCCTAAAACCGGCTATTGCTATTGGATCTTCTTCCAAAAGGTGCTCATCCACATAATAACCCAAAGATACAGACAATATATCCACTCCATCAGCAATTGCTTGGTCCATTGCAGCAATTACATCTGACGCATAGGTTCCATATTTGTAACTTACTTTGTACATGGCTATTCGAGCCCGTGGAGCCATGCCTTTAGCTGTGCCTAAGGCATAGCCAAAGTAGGAAGCGTTCTTTACATAGTTTCCTGCTGCAGTTGATGAAGTATGAGTCCCATGTCCATTACTGTCTCTTGGGGAATTTAAGTATGGAATTTTGACTCCTGGATTATCTGCAATCCAACCCTTATTGAAAAACCGAGCCCCAATGAGCTTGTTGTTACAAAAGGAGGAATTGAATTGGGTGCCAGATTGACATATCCCTTTCCACCTTTGAGGAACTTTAGTCATTCCTTCATCGCTAAAGCTCTCGCTCTCTGGCCAAATTCCGGTGTCAAGTAAACCAATTATGACATCTTCACCCTGGTTTGGAGCTGTCCATGCACCAGAAACTGAGGTTAGCCCAAGAAATTGTGAAGTATGAGTTGTATGAAGGTTAAGAGAAGCATCCCTTGTATGTGAAATGTACCCAAAAGAGTTTTTGAGGGATTCAAGCTCGGATGAAGTGAGAATGGCACTGAAGCCATTGATAGTGTTGGTATAAGTATACAAATGTTTAGAAGTAGCTAAACTGCTGCTGTCATCTTCTGTTTCAGAAGAAGTTTCTGATACAGAAGAAAGAACGGATGAATACCAAGTATGGTGAGTGGAGAAGGCTTTAGGCATGGCTGATGAGTCCATGTGGATAATATAAGTGTTAGAATTTGCTAGAGTGAAGGAAAGGAACAAGACATTGAGCAAAAGTATGGAGATAATAATCTCAAGAATACCCATGTTTGAAGACTTGGATGTTAAACTCATTCCTTCTCTGGCCTTAAATAACAAAGTTGTTGTCTGTAGAGATTCCAAAATAATGCTATATATCTGAAGTTTCCAATATTGACATTGCTACTTGTTTACTTTGACAAAAATATTGAACTTTATTGGATAACAAGTGGGAAGTCAAGCAGTGGAATTGGTACTATAGAACTTTCATGTTTTCCTATTGGAGTCTTTTTACTTTTCCTTTTGACAAAACCACGCCCGGAGATTCGAAATAGGCCAATTTTAAGTGTCGTTTACTAGTTTTAGCAGACAGAAATAGCCGTTCTCGTGATTCATATGGCCAAAAAACAGAGATGCACCCATTGATTTGTCACTTTTAACCCCACTCTAAAGAATCATATTCATGGCTTTACTAAAACTACTACTTGCAGAGAGATTAATTAACAAAGGAAGAAGCTTATGGGAAAGGGATTAATTTACATTATTATTATTAGTAGGCTGATAAGAACATTAAATTGTTCAATCTTGTGGCCTAATGCTAGTTGCCAATATTGGACTTCTGACCATATATTTACCACTATCATCCATCCAGCCAAGTGAGCCAAAAACCACGTCTTTCAAAAATTTTGGGCCCTCCAATATGAGCCTGTAGCTTTTCTTCTCATATATTTTTTTTATACCATAGCTAATAGCTTTTCTTCTCATACTTTTCCTTGAAAATCAACTTTGGAGGCTCCACCGTCGACACACCTTCAAACATCATTAGGAAAGAGAAACTTGTCATTAATTACTATGCTTATACCCCATCCACTCCCATTCTAATCACTTCTTCCTTATTAGTTATTACTTACATCCTAGACACTGAACTTATAAACGAAGGACCTAAATTGTGATGAAAGGTTGCTTCTTGCCTTAAAAAAACACACACACACACACACAAATTAACTATAAGAAAACCACCGGTTTTTCCTCCTCATCTCATCCACTCTTGTTATGTTGGCCTCTCCATGGTTTCTCAAGGGCCTAGAACAAATATCAATACAACATTATAATAATAACGTAATAGAACAAACTTTTTTTTGAATTGATGTAATAGAACAAACTTAATATAATAAAATAATAGAAAAAAACCTAATATCAACCAGATTGGTCACAATCCAAAACTTGGATCATTGCGTTTGCATTCAAGATGTTGGCTTTACCAAACAACACAATATCATCTACAATGTTGTAATATGGCCAGAGGCGGATGTATTTAGCTGTCCACCCTCAAATTTGCAAAACCTATGTATTCCATGTCTAATTTACATTGGTGATCACCCTAAATTAATGTAGGTGCCCATCTCAATTGGATTGAAACATTTTAGAGTTCATTGATCCGTATAAAATTTTATATAAAAAATATGTTGGGTTATTATCAAAGGGACAAAATGACCCCTGAAATTGAGAATTAGAGGGTTAAATTGTCTCAATTTAAAGTTCAAGGGTCATTTTATCCCTTCTATGATAGTTCGGAGACCATTTTATCCATTACCATATATATTTGTGGTCCATTAAACCATATATACTGTGCCCACCCTGAAAAAAATTTATGAATCCGCCACTGAATATGGCTTGACAATTATGCCCTTAATACCTTGTTTTATTAGTTCTTTACCTTTACTAGTTTGGAAATAGAACATGTGAATTGTTTTTCAATTCTATGCCGCCGGCTATATTCTTAGAACAAAAAGTTGCTTTTAGCTTCTTGTAATCTCTGTTTAGCTTTTAGCTTCTTGTAATCTCTCTTGACATAGTGGAATTGTTTTCATCGCTCTCATCGTCTCTCCCCGAACCACGTAAATCCTGTATTCTTGTAATCTCTCTTGGCATAGTGGAATTATTTTCATCGCTCTCATCGTCTCTCTCCGAACCACGTAAATCCTATGTTCTTATGTTTATTTTTCCTGCTTATTTACTTGCCACCCCTAGAGGTTTTAACTTCAGTCCATGAATTACTCTCACAAGCTTTGAATATCATTACACTAAACCATTCCATGCAAATTACACATCCAAATATCAACCAACCGGCCCTTACACAATAGCGACGTAGCATGGGCCAACACAAAAAGTTGTGTACTCATCCAAATTCAGATCAACATAAAATAGAAGAAATATATTAATATAAAGGCTTAATACCCAAATTAGCCCCTTAACTATCAATTTTGGGACAAATTGGTCCCTTAACTTTTAAAAATGAGACAAATTAGTCCTTTTCTGATGGACCATTTAACGTCCGGAAGGTGAGGGCGCGTCCGACTTCCGATTAAGGCGATTCTAGCGGTGTTTTAAAGATCTCGACGAGAAGAATCGAATGGTCAGGGAGGTGAGGAAAAAAAAACAATCGAAAAATTTCAGATATCGGGTCAAACTTAAAACTTTGAGTGGAAGGTGCGGTCTTATTCGGCGTTGGAACGGGCTGAATTTCTGATATGTTATTATTTGAAGGATGCTAGATCTATTGATTATGGAGGTGAGAAAAAATAACAAAGAAAATGAGGCGAATAAGACCGACATCCCCTTAGAGAGTGAAATATCATAAATTTAGCCCGTTTTGATGCCAGTAGACCAGCATCACTTATTTTCTTTATTATCGTTTCTCACCTTCACAACAACTAGATCCGGTTTCCTCAGAGAATGACATATTAGAAATCCAGCCCGTTCCGACTCCAAATAAGACCATACTTTCCAGTCAAAGTTTTAAATTTGACTCGGGATCTGAAATTTTTCGATTGCTTAGTTTTCTCACATCTCTCACCATCATATTCTTCTCGTCGAGATCTTTCAAACGC
Organism: Corchorus capsularis; assembly: GCA_001974805.1. Classification (NCBI taxonomy): domain Eukaryota; kingdom Viridiplantae; phylum Streptophyta; class Magnoliopsida; order Malvales; family Malvaceae; genus Corchorus; species Corchorus capsularis. Next base: position 19,759 of record AWWV01014471.1, read on the forward strand.
CGTTAGAATCGCCTTAATCGGAAGTTGGACGCGCCCTCACCTTTCGGACGTTAAACGGTCCATCAGAAAAGGACTAATTTATCTCGTTTTTAAAAGTTAAGGGGCCAATTTGTCCCAAAAAAAAAATTAAGGGGCCAATTTGTCCAAAAAAAAGTTAAGGGGACAATTTGTCCCAAAATGGATAATTAAGGGGCTAATTTGGGTATTAAGCCTATAAAGGCTTAAACATCACAAAGAGAAACATTCCTCCATATGTATTTACTTATTCACTTACATAAAATAATTTGATCAAAGATGAGCCTTCCTCTTACTTCTTACGTGTTCCATATTGCGTCTGATTATCATTAATCAATGATATGCTTTCCTCCATATTGCTGAGTTGAAACCACCATTCCCCTCTGGAGGTACCTCATCCTTAATTTCTAATTTCTAAGACATTCTTGTTTAATTGGTCCTTCCATCAGTCTTGTTTAATTGGTCCTTCCAATTCATCCTTAATTTGCCTCCTTTCAAGATCCATAATTTCTAAGTCAGTCTTTACCTCATCTAACGTTGGTCTAAGTAATCAGAAACCACTATTTTTCTCCTCGATCAATTATCAGAATTGGTAGAATTGTTCAATGGTTGAAGTCGGAATGGGCATGGTATCGGGAGTTCCAGTCAACCCGGCGGAATTTTTGGCTACACACCCACAAAACCTTCACCCGAAACCCCTCACTGCGGAATCTTCGGCTTAACTTCACTGCGGTCTCTTCTCCAGCTTCTGTATCCAGCATCTAGATCTTCTTCGGCTTCGGAGCCCACTCGATCTAACTTCCTCTCTGGACTTCCTCTAGATCCAGCTTCTTCTTCTGCTTTAGAAGGAGCCAGACACAGACCTATGTCCGACTTAACTTCCTTTAGAAGTCCTATGGATCCAGTTTCTGGATCTTCTTCGACTTCAGCAAAAGCCAAGCAGACCTTTTCTGGTCTCATCAGAGATTTTTCGGACTTTTCTTCTGCCTATAAAAAAATATTTAATAAGTCTAATATATTAAAATTGGGCAAAATTTAATGGACTTATTTTTCCTACGCCCCCCCCCCCCCAAAATGCAAAATTCCCATAGTAGCATATAACATTTCTATATGTTTCATTTGATATTTTTCAATTTGGCCCCCCAAAATTAAATATTGCATAAGTCAATTTAAATCGGCCCCCTCAAACTTAACTTATGAATCAAGATCCGCCCCTGCCGCCTACGAGGAACCAAAGCATACCAAAAAAAAATTACCCCGGCAAGTTAATAGAACAAGCCTAATAAAAATTTTACATTTTTTTATAACAAATTTACAATCTTTTTAATAGAAAATTTACCTGTAATTTCTTTCCAACTCCTTCCATCCCACAATTCCCACCGTTGCTTCATGGCTCAGGAGAAAAACTCGTCGCAATTCAATAGATTCATACAGATTTGTTGTTGTGAGGAGAGAAGGAATGAAGATTTGTTGTGTAAGTTCATCCAGAAGGAAGATTTGTTGTGAGGAGAGAAGGAAGGAAGAGAAAGAGGTTTGAAAAGGAGGGAGGAGGATGGAGGCTTAGTTTGAAACGGAATAGATATTAGTACTGAAGTTTGAAGTTTGAATGAGTTTAAGTCCCGGTGGATCTGAATTTTGAGCTGGATCTGAATGAGTTGAAGTTTCGGGTTCTGTTGTCGAAGGTTTGGGGAGATGATGAGTGTACGAAAATGAGCTATTTATAGGGAATCCTCCGTGAGATTAGGTCTTCTTCTCTATCCAACGGCTATGCTTACCTTTTCCCTTTGGGTCTCATGGCGGAAAACCAATATTGTAAAACTTGAGGTCATCATCACCAAGTCAAGAATTCCCCACAGTTGAAGAATATGAAACTTACCAGTAAAATCTCATGTTTAAGCAGTAGTAATTAGATCAAATCAAATATGTTAGCTATATATTTGTAGTTGTGGAAAACAAATTTTTTGATTCTTTGGGTGTTGTAATTTTGAAAGAAATTTGTTATGAAGTGTTGGGATTGTAAAGTATTGAATTAATGCACCAATTACTTTATCAGATACCAAGATTGCAGTTCCATTAACACTTTGGAAGGATCATAGCAATTTAGAAAATACTTTACTCCCAGGAACAGAGGACTTCATGAAATGCACCCATTGATTTGTCACTTAACCCCACTCTTAAGAATCATATTCATGACTTTACTAAAATAATGCAGAACAAAGGAAAGCTAATAGGAAACTGGAAAGGGATTAATTTACATTATCTACTATATGTACTATACTAGGCTGATAAGAACTTTACATTGTTCAATCTTGTGGCCTGATGCTAGTGGCTACAATTGGACTTCTGACCATATATTGACCACCATCATCCATCCAGCTCAGTGAGCCAAAAACCACTTCTTTCAATAATTTTGGGCCCTCCAATTCCAATGTGAGCTTGTAGCTTTTCTTCTCATACTTTTGCTTGAAAATCAACTTTGGAGGCTCCACCGTCACCTTCAAACCCTCCATGCCTGTCACCTTTGCTGTATAAGCCATTCCTCCACCACCTACATTTGTTACAGTCCTTTGAAATATTTCTTGCACCATTTTCCCATTTGAATTTGAATACTCATTGTTGAAAAAAGCTATGAAAGAAGGGTAATTTAGATCCAAGGACTGCCTTGCGGTTGCGGAACAACTGTAACTTGTTTTTGTGATGATATGAATCTGTCTTGGTGTGTAGTTCATGGCACAGAGAAGTTTAATGTAGTCTTCAGCAGTTGCATCGTAGACAAGACCGGGATCAAGAGCTTTGGTCGGATTAATGTGGCCAGCTCCAATGTCTAGAGGACTAGCAGGGATGTCATAGTTTGAAACATCTTTAATGGGGCTTAAATTGTTGTCTAGTGAATTTGCAGTGGTCATGATAGCAGAACGGATGGCTGCAGGGCTCCAATCAGGGTGAGCTCTTTTAATAAGAGCTGCCACTCCTGCCACATGCGGTGTAGCCATGGAGGTTCCAGACAAGAGATTGAAATTGCTGAATAATGGATGTGACTGAACATAAGTAACTTCACTAATTGGTGACCATGATGCTAAAACTAAAGAACCAGGAGCCAAAATGTCTGGTTTTAGAACATTTGGACAGCTTAAAAATGGCCCTCTAGAGCTATAAGAATCTACCCTTGGTGCCGGCTTTTTACCAATACTTGTTTTCTGAAATTGAAACCTTCCATTTGGACTAGAGTTCTGGTTTATGTAGTCTATAACAGTTTGGCCAACATGAAGACCGATAAATGCGGCTGGAAATGAGCTTCTAGTGTAAAGTTCAGGCAAAGAAGAATAATTGGATATGAAAATAACTGCAGTAACTTGTGCAGACTCAGCATTTTCAATTTGATTACTCATACTTTGATGGTCCTTGCAAACAACAATCTTGTTCCTGAGTTGCTTTAGTTCCTCCACATTCAGACATTCATTGATATAAACCAGTGGCATTTGGTTTGGAGAATAATTACCTGGATACAAGGATTCAAAGGTGATTTGAACTCCATTTCCCAAAGTCAAAATTCCATCGAATTCACGGTCTATAGTGCCAGCAGCAACAGTCAACATCCATGGTGCTCCATTGATTAAAGTCCAATAAAAAGGCCCATCATTTCCTGCTGATGCTGCTACAAATATACCCTTTTCCATAGCTGCAAAACTGGCTACTGCTATTGGATCATTTTCCAAAAAGTTGTCATCCACACTTAAGCCCAAGGATAAGGACAATATATCCACTCCATCTTGAATTGCTTGATCTATAGCAGCAAGCACATCTGATGTATAGATTCCATCTTTCCAAACTACTTTGTAAGCGGCTATACGCGCCCTTGGAGCCATGCCTCTGGATGTGCCTGAGGCATAGCCGAAGTAAGATGCGCCTTTTGCATAGTTGCCAGCAGCAATTGAAGCAGTATGTGTTCCATGTCCACTGATATCCCTTGGGGAGTTCATTGGAATGCTTAACTTCCTATTGTTAGCAAGCAAACCCTTATTGAAATATCGAGCCCCGATGAGTTTCTTGTTGCACAAGGAAGAATTGAATTTGGTGCCAGACTCACATCTTCCTTTCCATCTAGGGGGAACTCTAGTCATTCCCTCATCACTAAAGCTCTCACTCTCAGGCCAAATTCCAGTGTCAACAATACCGATTATGACATCTTCACCATCATTTGGAGCTGTCCATGCACCAGAAACTGAACTCAGACCAAGAAAGTGAGAAGTATGAGTTGTATGGACCTTGAGAGGAAGATCTCGAGTAAACGAAATGAACCCGGATGAATTCTTGAGGGCTTCAAGCTCGGATAAAGTGAGAACAGCACTAAATCCATTGACAGAATGAGTATAAGTGTATAAATGTTTAGAAGGAGTGGTGGACACAAAGGCTGCCTTAGATGTGTCTGATACAGAAGAAAGCATAGACAGATACCAGCTGTGCTGACTGGAGAAGGCTTTTGGCATGGCTGATGAGTCCATGTGGATGATATAAGTATTAGATTTTGCCAGAGTGAAAGAAAAGAAGGGAAAAATGAAAAAAATAATGGACAAAACATTAAGAACACTCATGGTTTGAACTCTGCCCTGCTATGAACATGAACTTTTGCAGCAAATCAGTGTGATATACTGATATTCTCTCTTTCTGAGTTCTGATATGCTAAAATAAGAAGCCAATAGACAATAAAAAGAAAAAAAATCACAATCATAAAATAAAGTTGTCATTCTTCACAGTTGTTCCTTTATTACCAAAGTGACAACCTGGTAACATCAGAAGAACTTTTCATGTTCTCAAGATCAAATTCCCCCCACCTCTGTTTTTTCCACTTATAACTTTGTTAAAGGTATATGCAGTAGTGGCAGACACTCCATGAAGTTCCCTTCTTTTTGTTTTAATTCTCTAATAAAGAATATTAGCCCTTTTAATTATTTGTATGGCCAGCAAGGATTGCTAATCATCTTTCACTTTGTCCCTTGATTAAGCCCCATTTAAAGAACTTTAGAATCTTGGCTTTATTGCATGAACTTTTGAGTTTTATATTTCACTCAAATAGCTGCTGTTCATACTCAATTTCAGTGTCCCATTTTAACAGAACTTGTATACCAGTTGTTCTATTGATAATAATCATATTGCATGCATTTTATTAGTACTAGTCATAATGATGATTTTTAACATTGTTTTCTGTTTGCTAGAAAATGTTTCAATCATGGATAACCTAATCTGTCTATTACAATTACCCAAAACTCTCCTAAATCCTATTCTACATATAGACAGAACAAGTTTCAGAAAAATATCCAGATTTCCATAAAAGGCAAACATGATAAAAATGGCTACTCAAACAAGACAGAGAAAATACTTTTCATTTACAGTTGACAGTGATTTGCTTGTGACCCAAACAATCTTCACACGCCTTGGAATGGAAGTAGTAATTTCTATCTTGTGAAACAGTCAATTTTATGTTTCAAAACTTCAAAATGTCAATTTTGAATTATTCCAATGTATTTATGAAGTCTTTTTCCCAATACCTGATCTACTTACCCTTTAAAATAATAAAAAAAGGGACAAATGGCATGCTTAATTAGATTAATTAATAGCACAGTCTTGAAAAGACTCAAAAAGATAACAAAAGAAAATGCAAGTAGACACAATTGTTGGCTGGGAGAGGGTTCCTATTTGCTTAGTATTACTATCTGGTAAAGTCTCCATAAGAAATTTGTCAAAAGGATGCTGCAATGGGAAATTTCCATGCTTTCTAGAAAGGTAGAAATATATTCATATTCATAATGATAATAATTAAAATTTTGATTATTTTGCCTAAACTTTATTTAATGGAAATCAGATGCCACATGGATCATAGATGTCAATATGTCATTCTTATTCCATTAATAATTAATCAATTCAATTTATGAAACCTAATTAAAAAGACTGTTATTAAAAAAATCCAAGTATAATCTATTTTTGCATACGTTTATTGAATTTTCTATTTATAAAACTAATTTACTTAAATTTCTCAAAATGGATTAACAGATGATGATATAAATAGAGGAAAGAAGAAGAAGAGAAAAAAGAAAGAAAAAAATGAAACCCCAACTGCTCTGGGACAAAATATCTGCCCTGTTACCTTGACTATGTCCCTTGTGCTTTTCTTATAATCCAATTTCTCCATAGCCAATTACCTCTTAACTTCAATCCAAAAAAGATATAAGTAATCAACAACTCCTTTTCTTCAACACCCTAAACCAAAACTTTCCATCACTTTCCTTCCCTTTCTTTCCTCTCTCTGTTTCTCTCAAAAAAGCCAGAAAATGAAGGTCTCTGTAACATCCTTCTGCAATGCCCTTTTCAGCTTTTCTTCTCTAATCCATGCATAAACCCTTTTCACTGACATTCCTTTTCTCCTTTGTTTTTTTGCAGATTAATCTCTCCATTTTCCTTCAACTTTTTATTATCACAGTTTTCTTCTTCTCTTTGTCTTCCACTCTCAAGGTAAGAAAAGCTTTTCATTTTAATCATCTTTCATTCATTCTCATGAGTCATAACCCAGATGCACTCGGATTGAATACGTTTCATTACATAAGTCATAACCCATTTCGTTTCATTACATAAACCATGCATTGAATACGTTTCTAAAGTTCAATTCTTTGAACAGATCGGAGAAACATGTTCTTCTTCTTCTAATGGTGCATGTGACTCCGGGTTAAAGTGCCAAACTTGCCCCGTCAATGGAAATACCCGCCCCAGATGCACTCGGATTCAACCACTCAGCCCTACATCAAAAGTAGGAGACTTTGTCGCAGTTTGGGTTGTTGGTTTTAACTTTTTTTTTCTTTTTCATTGTATTTTATTGAATTTCTAATTTGTGTTCTGTTTCATTGTCTGGGTTTTTCAAATGTTTAGGTGAAAGGTTTGCCCTTTAACAAATATTCATGGCTGACAACTCATAACTCTTTTGCCATCAAAGGGACTAAACCGGCATTAGGACCGGCTCTTGTTGCTCCCACTAACCAGGAAGACTCCATCACCGATCAACTAAACGTAAGACTTACAATATTTTTCGAAAGTTTTCATCTTTTTTACTATTTTATTCTTGGTCCCCTTTCAATTTTGATGGAGAAATTTGTGAGCCTGTGTTCAGAGATTTCCCAATTGGCCAAAATGCCCTTGGTTTCTGTGGATTATTGCATGGTGAAGCTTATTGATTTAATTATTATGCAGTTTCATCATAAGGGTTTTTTAGTCTTTGAATATAGATAGTAACAGCTGAGAGGTTTGGCGCTCAAAAACAAAAAGAGCAGAGATCATAGTATGTTAGATGGCAGCAAATTGCAGGGCACAGCTGTTTGCTTTGATTGAAAATTAAGCATATTTTGATGTTGAGTTGTTAGGTGTCTTTTGATTAAAATATAAGCTTTCCAACCAACCCCTTCATCTATCATTTCACATTGAACATGCACTATGATTAGTGAGGACCCCATTGCATAGGATTTTTCCAAAGAATCATATTCACATCCATATTTAGAATCTTAGATATCAGAGAGTTGTTATAGTAACAGATTAGTATATTTGTTATATTGGACTGAGTCAAATTTTTCTTTTGATTAATGAATAAACTTAATTTGTTTAACAAGTCCGAGAAGATTAAGTAATAAGTAAGATATTACTAACTCTTTTAAATGCTTCTGTTGTTTAATTAGAGATTGGATTAGTTGGATTTTTTTTTTGCCAGAAGATTAGTTGGAATTGAGGATTGGCTTTATTGAGAAATGAATCTTTTTTTGTAGAATGGAGTTCGAGGACTTATGTTGGATATGTATGACTTCAATGGTGACATATGGTTTTGTCACTCCTTTGGTCGCAAATGCTACAATTTCACAGCTTTTGTAAGTTCAATAGGGCTTAGTTTCACTTAAATTTGTATATCTTAAGAAAATTCATGCTTAAATGTTTAGCTAATTGTCCATGAATCTTTGATTACCTCCAGCAACCTGCCATTAATGGGCTCAAAGAGATACAGACGTTTCTAGAGGCAAATCCATCAGAAATTGTCACCATTTTTATTGAGGATTATGTGACAGCCTCACAAGGCTTGACAAAGGTTTTCAATGACGCTGGTTTGAAAAAGTACTGGTTCCCTGTTGCAAAGATGCCCAAGAATGGTGAAGATTGGCCGACAGTGGATGATATGGTCAAGCAAAATGAACGACTGGTTGTTTTCACCTCCAAACAAGCTAAGGAGGCTTCCGAGGGGATTGCTTATGAGTGGAGATATGTGGTAGAAAACCAATGTGAGTTCCAGACTCCAGTTCTCTTATAAGCCCTTTTTGAAATGTGCACTTTGTTAAGAAGCAGAACCAAAATTTAGTTCATTCTTTTTATGCAAAAGGCTGATTTTGATCTGCAATTGCAGATGGAGATGATGGTATGAAAGCTGGTTCTTGTCCAAACCGTGCTGAATCGTCTCCTATGAATACAAAATCAAGATCACTGGTTCTTCAGAACTACTTTCCTGATAATCCTAACTCGACAAAAGTTTGCGCTGATAATTCAGCTCCCCTTGTTAGCATGCTGAATACCTGTCATAAAGCAGCTGGAGATAGATGGCCAAACTTCATTGCTGTTGATTATTACCAGGTTCTTAAACTAAAATCAGTAGAATGTTTGAATATTGATTTATTTACATGTCAATGAAACTGATTTTAGTAACTTCATGGATCTTGTTGCAGAAAAGTGATGGGGGAGGAGCACCAGAAGCTGTAGATATAGCAAATGGTCATCTCACCTGTGGCTGTGACAATGTAGCCTACTGCAAGGTCAGTTAACAATTAGTATTTTCATTGCTGGATGATTAGTTGCAGAGACATTTCTATAAACTTCAGAAATTGGCTGTAATTAGTAAATTGTGCGCTGATAATAGACTATGATTGTTATATCTGGCAGGAAAATGCTACATTTGGAACCTGTGATGTCCCTCCTATATCACCTCCACCACCTGCCGCTGCTACTCCAACGACTGCAGATAATCCGTCAGCAGATAACTCTAACTTTGCTAATATAGAAGCCTGTCCAACCCAGCTGAGGTGGTTGCTGGCTACAATTTTGACCACAACTCTCTTGTTATGGTCATGATAATCACCTAGCTTAGCTAGTTTGGCTGTTTATATTTCATTGTTCATTTTTGAAGATTATGAGTCACATGTTAGTGTTCATACAGAGGAGTAGCTAATATCTAATCTTACAGTTTAGGTTCTTGTATTTTGCAAGAGTATTTTCTGATGCGGCTTGTGCCTTGCATTTGTTTGCATTTGTTTGATAGTTTATTCGTATACTGCTTTACTTTAATATAATTTGATCCCTCTTTCTTTTTTTATTCATTCAATCCAGATCAGCAAAGATATTTTATACTGGTTGGTTGCTCTGTCCTGTCCATTTAAATAAGCCCTTTTGTTAGCTTCATTTTAAAGTATGGGTTTAGGGTTTTGCAAGTCACAAATTCCTATGAGGATTCTATTAACGAATCCAAGAAAACAAGGGGCCGTACATACGGCTGAACATTGATTATTTTTTATGAAGATCATGTGCATGTGCCCCATTTGAGAGGAATTCAAAGCTTTTTTGTGCATGTGGACTGTCTACCAAGTACCCATTTCCGTTCTCTGTCATTTTCCAAAAGTACAGTTTCTGATGCTTCTTGGAAGCATAGGCAAAGTCTCGTGTCCCACCATCATAAGGCGCAAAATTGTGGAAAAGATTTCCCCAGAATGGCCAATGGCGAGGGGAAGAAGCCTGCACATATACCAGGTTTTGAAAGAACAAAACCAAACTCCAAAGGGTAACAAGACTAAAACAGAACAATGACAAAACTCTTTGATATGGAATGTTGGCGTTGGCTAACAATTTGCTGCTGGCATGGACCAGGTAACCATCAGCGAAGGAGAAATACAAGGCTAGGCTACAGTGTTTCTTAGGTTAGAACATAGCCTTTCTGTTCATGAAGACTTGACTCAGAATAGAGGGACCTCAATTATTGGTTTTTGATTAATGATGAAACTATCCAACTAAACCCACTTAATTTTGAAAGTCTAGTGTCAATGTGGCATTAATGGATAAGCATTACCGTGGTTTTCAAGTATTGCTCATCAAATGTGCTGACAAACTGCAGTTATGATTTGACAGAGGGTTGCTGATAATAATGATCCAGAATTTAATTTGTATTGTTGAAAATGAATGTTTTGAGCAATAATTTGATTCTAAATCACATGTCAGAGTTAAATGTTTTTAACGCCTCTCCTATAAAACATAGAATAAAAAATAACTGGATTTGGACCTTTTTTGGTGTAGTAATTTACCTGTAATTTGGAACAAATGCCACCGACAAGGTAACAGGGCGTAGAGCCAAAAGAAGAAATGGTCAAATGGACCATGTAATTGGCAATTTCTCAAACGTAGAACAACCAACTTAAGAATGTGCAATTCACCTCAAACAATTTCTGCTTAAATTTGGTGCTTTTCTTCTTCATATTCATGTGCCATTAGCATTTGCTGCACCTTCATGGCCGCCTGACTCTGCTGCCCGTTTCTCTGTTAACTCCTTCTTTGCACTATCTTGATGTGCCTGCCCTGCATCCCTTCCAGCTCTGCTATCCTGAAATAAGTTGCATTTACCGATACATCAGTAGTGTTCCTACAGCTTCACAATTTAAACTGATCTAAGCGACAGCGGGATAAAAGGGAAGAAAGATGATGAAGAGAAACTACATATATTATCCATCTAGCAAGGAAACATGAGTGACAAAGTTGAAATCGTATGCATATTTATATACATACATCTTTGAAGGGGGGATCTTCAGCTTCAAGCATATGTACAATATGACCCAGTTTAGGTCGTTTTTGTGCATTTGGGTCTACACAACGTAAAGCGACAAGTAGAGCTCGCTTCAATGCTCTTGAAGTAGGCTTCTCAGGTAGCTTTGGATCCAATACTCCCTCTGGATTCCTGTTAGCAACCATCTTCTTAAGCCACTCAATTAAGTTCACCTGGAAATTCTTAACTTTAAGTCAAAAACCAACATGGGGAGAGCTAGCCTGTGCATATATATCAGCAAAATCTTAGTATTGAATTAGCTATCTGTTGCATACCTCATCTGGAGGCCGGCTATAATCAACCGGATTCCTCCCAGAAAGAATTTCCATAATAAGGATCCCAAAACTATATACATCACTTCTTTCATTCAACATGCCTGTGCTAGCATACTCAGGAGCTACATAGCTACAAAAACAGAAACTAACTGTCAGAAGAGTCCGAATACACTAAATCAACCTGCAGATGGAGCAAAAGGGGGCATTTTACAAACCCAAAGGTTCCCATGACTCGGGTTGTAATGTAGCTGCTCTCAGAGCCTAAGAGCTTGGCAAGGCCAAAGTCTGAAACCTTGGGGTTCCAACGCTTGTCGAGTAGAATGTTACTAGATTTAATATCACGATGAACAACTTTAGGCTCAAGTCCCTCATGAAGGTAAGTTAACCTGATAAACAATGCAGTTGACCGATTAAATCAATGAAGGAAGAAATCAACATATATGACAAAATGTAGGTCTCATTGGATCTGAAACGAACCCTTTAGCTGTTCCGAGGATTATGTTCATCCGAATATCCCAAGTAAGAGGACTGCAAGGCCCTACATCCCCATGAAGCCACTGCTCTAAATTTCCATTATTTACATATTCGTATACAAGCATCCTAGGACAAGGGCAACAAGTAACTGTTAACAATTTTCTAAGATTTTTCATATAAAAATGCCATTAAGCTATAGAATTGAATGCCAAAGACCATTATTTTCCAGAATTAGGCAAAAGCAGAGTACCTATGAGCTCCTTCAGCACAGTAACCTAGCAACCTTACTAAATTCTTATGCCTAACTCGTCCAATTGCCTCTACTTCAACTTGAAACTCCTTCTCAGCTTGTCCCCTGTAAGAAAATCAGATGCTTCAATTCACTAACCAGAAATAAAAAGTAAAAACCAACAAAACCCACTCCACCATGAACTCCAATAAATCAAAATTCAGAATTGACATTTAAACTTGAAAGTTAAAACAACTGATACAGCAAATACCTGTTATTGAGCAAGTTCTTTACAGCAACCTGGGTTTTATCCTCCAAAACACCATGGTAAACAATTCCATACCCACCTTCACCAATTACTTTTTCAGGAGCAAACCCATTTGTGGCAACCTCAAGCTCCCTCAAAGTATACCAATGGCCCCAACCCAAGTGGGAAACTTCAGGCGCAACTCCTGCCACGTACTCCCCACGTGCCTCACCGCTTGTATGTGGAGACAAACCCGGATATGAAATCCTATTATCTTTCCCAATCTCAATGTGAATTCCATGATGGTAACCAGTCGGACTTTCCTCCTCCAGAGGCAGAAGCAAGGCCTGCCTTTCAATGCCTGCAGTAGTCGGGTCGGACTCAGGGTAAGGGTCGGCTTGGATTTGAGTCCGGTGAGGCTTTGGGGAGTCGATTTTGATCTCCTGGATCTCTTTGGACACAACCGGGATTCCTGGTTTTGAAGTAGTACTGGGTTTGTGTTTAGTTCGTTTTGAAACAAGCCAAAGAGAAATGAGAAAAAGTAGGAGAACAAAAGCTGCTCCAACACAAACTCCTAAAACTACCCATAATCTTAAACCGAAAATTGAGGTTGTCTTTGATAGTTGGTCTGCCATTAACCCAGTTTTCCGATCAGACATCCGAGTCTGTCTGATCCTAGAATTCAGTTAAAAAAACAGAAACAAGGCAAAGATTCATAACAAGCGTATGCATGAATGAACTGAAGCCAGCTTTTTTAAGGAATCAAAGCGAAGAAACAGTTAAAAGTTACTTATAGCAAAGTGCCTAAAGGAAGTGATAGCAGCTGGCAAAATGGGCCCTTTTAATGTTGTCGAATCTAAAAAACAACCATTGCTCTTTTTAGTATTTTTCCCGGAAGGTTACTGATTTTAACTTTTAAGCGGCTTTGAACTTCCAAGTTAGAACTTAGAATCCAAATCCAAAATCCGAAGAAAAAAAAAAGAGAGATTTTTGCAATTTCTTGCCAATTACTACCATGTATCCGTATTTCTAGCCTAATGAACAGTTAAATCTATAAAGCATCAGATTTTGCACATTTATTATTTGGTTTTTTACTTTGTCTCCTCAATCTTTATACTAAACATCTTTTCTTACCAATATTCTCATGATGTAAGAACATTGCTAATGATGGTTAATTGCTTTTAAAAATGAATTTTCAAATATTGAAATGATTAACATTAAATTAGTGGGTTTTTGATTATTGCTCTGGTTTCTAGCTAGTTTCCATTATCTTGGATCAGATTACATATGTGAAATTCAATTTAATGTTGCCCATCCCTTCTGTGACTGTGAGCTGTGGAAAGTTGACTTTTAATGCTGACCAGACAGACAAAATAGAGCCATATCTTCAATATTATTATAGCTTCTTCTTCTTTTTTGGCACCAAGAAAGCAAATATTATTATGGCTTTGGTATCCAAAAAAAAAGAAAAATTAATATGGCTTAGCTTTGAAGCAAATTTTCCACCATCATTCTTCAATCATTTTAATGGTGCAACAGATATATGTATTGATCAGGAACCAAACCTTGAAGATTGTTGGGGTCAACTGGAGAAACTTAATGGGTTTTCCTGTTTAAACACAAGAAGTATATAAAAGTACATATGAACTCGAATATTGCAGCAAGAAAATTAAGGTATTGCCACCTATTTTTCAATGGGAGGGCTTTGATTTCAACAATTTAAGCCAGAAAAGGGAGGTTGGGGATTATAATTTATAAAAATGCCTTGATTATGCATGCAATTACTGCAAACACGTGTATATATATAATTAAAAATTATTATACCATAATTTCAATAGTGAAATTATCAACTTGTTTGGTAATTCCCATGCTTAGATTGGAATGTAAAACAAATTTCTATAAGTGCCAAAGTTAAAACTAAAAGAAAAAGAGTATAGTTTTTTTTTTTAAATCAAATTAGTATAGTTTAATCTTATTGGAACTTGTTTAATATATTAAAAAAAGGAAGTAAAGTAAGCATTGTATCTAATTAGAGAAATTAAAACATTTTTATAATGTACAAGACACAAGCCAGGTTGCTGTCCAAACAATGTATTTAATATCTGATTGAAATGCCGGTGGTTGGATTCTGGACATATTAGCACTGTCTCAAACTGGCTAACCAAGGCTCAGTAGTTGCCCATCCCATCAGTAATAACTTACTAAGAATCTTCTTAATTTCGCTTCTCCTCCTACTGAAAAGGTCGATGAAGCTGGTGCTGGTGGTTGTTGTTGGGAGTTTTGGAACTATAAATTTGGACCTTTTCTTCTTTTTAGTATACTAAATAGAATCCCTGTCATTTTAGCTTAAATACATTTCTTGTATGCACCAAAGCTATCTGATTACATTTAGCAAAGTATATAATATGGTTCCTTTCTTGTTCATTTTCCTTTTTATATGTTTGCAAAAGAGGAAAATTCATTGAAATTTTGATGCAACATACTTCAAGTTCTCATTTAACCAACCAACAGTTCATTTAGCTGCTTTTGTGTACCCCAATCCACAATAAACATGACCAAAATGCTTTTGATATTTGTATCCGTTTTAACGGTTCATAACTAATTATCTATTTGAACAATATCAATTCATGATGAGATAACAGTAATTCCTATAAGGTTCAAACTCGAGACATTGTATCCAATTGATATTTTTGACACTTTTATGGATGATGTTACGGGGTTGTCATTCCCCAGGATTGTAAACTTACAGCTTTAATCTTTAATACAGTTCCATTTCATAAAAAAAAAAAAAACTCGAGACATTGTTAAAAAAGAATAAATATCATCACTTGAATAATCGATTAATCAAATTGTTTGTGTTGTATTTTTCCAATAGTGACCATATTCTTCTAAACTTGCAACGACACAGGCCCATGCTTTCAAAAGCCCACCAATGAATTGAAGGTTGCCCGAAACCTCATCTTTATGGGCCGGCCCATCCTTTTAACTTTCTATTAACAGAGAAAAGATTCAGATACTCCTCCTCTTCTAAAGAGGGAAAATCAAGAACTTCTTAGCCCTAGGCAATTCGCTAATTACTACGACTCGAGCCCAATCATTCCTAAATCCACAAACCGGAATCGGAGGGAAAAAATGGAGGAAGAGATTACAAAAAGTCTTGGCGGCAAAACCATGAAATATTCCCGCCATTTACTTTTACATTACCAAAAAAAGAAAAAAAAACTAGTTTCTAATTTCTAATAAAATTCGACAATTCATTTTTCAATTGACCCCCAACATCGCAAAGCCTAACCGGCGTAATCAAGCCACCAGAACCCGGTTGAAAAATTAGAATACGATGGACGAGGATCAGAACAGAGATCAACAAACTGAGACGACCACTCGTCGACGTGGCCGTGCCAAGCCGTCCGAGTTCAAGGAAGCTTTAGAACGCTATAAAGCCTTGCGTCAGGGAGGGCGTCGCTCCGCCTCCTACGTGAGGCCCGCCGATCCAGGCTGTGATGATTTGGATGCTACAGAGCAGGAAGATGCCTGGGAGAAGCAACAGAAGGAGGACATGGATTTCATCGTGCCCGACGAGGCAGATGGGTATATGGGCTATATCGATGATGGAAATGAAGCATCGGACGATTATTACTCATCTTATGATGATGAATCTGACGGCGGAAGGGATCAGAAAAAGAAAAAGAAAAAGGTAAAACAGGAGAGCAATAACAAGAGTGCTAACAAAGTAAGCAAAACTAGCGCTTCTTTAATGGAAGCGGCTGCGATGATGGGGAAACAAAGAGTTTCTTCAATGTTCACTTCTTCGGCATTTAATAGAAAGAGCAGGGAAACTGATAAGGCAAAATGCGAAAGTATTGTTGATGAAGTCATAGAGCAGTTTGCGCCCGGTGAATCTGATAGGGAGCGGCGTAGGTCGGCGCAATCCGGTCAATTCCATCGCAGTGGCCCCTCTCTTGTAAATTCTGCTCGATTTCAAGATGATTTATTACCGAATAGTGGATTTTGTGGATATTCTGAGAAGTCTTCAAATACAAATGAGAGGGCAACAGTGGAATTTGGCGATTCTGAGGTTAAGGAAGAGGAGGAGAAGGAGAAAGTGGAGGTTGAGGTTGAGGTTGAGAGAAAGTTGGAGGTGCCGGAGGAAAGGAGCGAGGAGGAGGTGGTGGAGAAGGGAGTGAAGGAAGGATCTGTGTATAAGTTGAATGCGAAGATCTCGGCGGAGAAGAAGGATGGAGCTTCCAGTGCAATGGCGGACTGGAAGGCAGCGAAGAGTGAAGGGAATGGCAACGTGGGTCCTTCTGTGAATGGGCATGAGAAAGGGAAGGATGGTCTTAGTGGTGAAGGACAGTCAGGTTTTGAGCTTGATGAGGATAGTTCTTTACCATTTTACATAATCGACGCTTATGAGGAGTTTTATGGTGCAAATATGGGTACCATTTATCTGTTTGGGAAGGTAATTGGTGTTCTTAATATATTTTTTGGTAGCTTCTTTATAGTAATTTTTGTGGTGCTATGTTTGCCTTTCATAATTTGGATGTAAATATGCAATTATGTTCTGTATATGCAATTGGTGATCTGAAATGTGGAATTTAATTTTAGGTTAAAGTTGGAAATCTATACCAGAGTTGTTGTGTTGTTGTGAGGAACATGCATAGATGCGTTTATGCAATACCAAACAATTTTATCTTTCACAATGATGAGATTAAACAGCTGGAGAAAGATGCAGAAGACTCAAAGATTTCTCCTCTGGCTTTCCGAACAAAGCTTCAGGCGAGTTGTTTTTTTTTAATCATCATTTTCTATCTTTGTGTTTTTACCTATGTGGTCTGTACTTGACTAATGCTTCTCTCTGATTTTGTTATTGAAGGATGTGGCATCACCATTGAAGAAAGAAGTCACAAAGCACTTGTTGAATCTTAACATTTCAAGCTTTACCATGGCACCTGTTAAGGTTTGCTGATCTTGTCCATCTATTTTTTGTTCTCATGTTACCCTGTTTTATCTTTGTTGCTTTGGTTGTTTAATTGATGATCACATTTCAGAGGCAATATGCATTCGAGAGATCTGACATACCTGTTGGGGAGAATTACGTACTCAAGATAAATTACCCATTCAAGGTATATCACAACTGGTGTGAATCAAACAATAACATAGCTTTGCCCTAGAGTTTATTTTTGCTTTTTTAGTTGGCCAATTATGCATTGTTTATATTTTCTTCAACATATTTAGGGTCCAAGAAGTAATTCTTTCTAAATTTGTCTCCAAATCTTGAGTCCAATTCACTAGATAAATTAGTTACTGAATACTGACTTATCTATTGCCAAATGTTACTCTTTGTTTTAAATCATATTCTGTCCGTATCTTTTCAGGAGCCACCACTTCCAGCAGATCTAAAGGGTGAAACATTCAATGCTCTGCTTGGGACTCACAGCAGGTTATTATACAAGGAATATAGAATGCAGAGGATTGAATATGTTTTAAATTGCTTTCTCTTGCCCTTGTTTAAATGTTAATAGATGCATGAAATTATCTCAAATTGTTGAAGTGTAATTCTAGCTGTTTAGTTTTGCAAAGCACTTTCTTTTTGGCCATATAAGGCAATTTTTAGTCAACCTGCTTTTGATGATAGACTTGATAACTTGGCATAAACTAGATTGATTGGTCAGTGAATATCTTAATATTTTTGTCTATGACATGTGATTATAATGTTTTAAAGCTTCTTTGAAACTTTATAGAATGGGTTTGACTTAATTCTCTTCCAGAGTATATACTACTTTCTGTTTAATTAGTAATATTTCTTTTCAAGTATTAGAAAATATAAAAGCATTTGGGTTCTTTACTAGAAAAATCAAAGGTTTCTGATTGGTATCATTGCTTGCAGTGCGTTGGAGCTTTTCCTTGTTAAAAGGAAGATAAAGGGGCCTTCTTGGCTATCAATTTCAAAATTTTCTACCTGTCCAGCTCCTCAGAGGGTGAGGTTTTCAGCTGATTTGCAAATTCTCCCAGCATATTTTTCGTTCTTCTATTGACAGATTGGTTAAACCCCCCTACAGGTCAGCTGGTGCAAATTTGAAATTGGTGTTAACTCTCCCAAAGACATCAAGATTGCATCTTCTTCGAAGAACACAATGGAGATTCCCCCTGTTGTTGTTTCAGCGGTTAATTTAAAGACCGTAATCAATGAGAGGCAGAATGTAAATGAAGTAGTTTCAGCATCCATTATCAGCTGTAGCAGGGCTAAGGTTAGTTAGTTTTTTTTTTTGGCCATCAAAAAAGAGCTAAGGTTTGTTGAGGAGGCATTTCTTTCTTTTTTCTTTTTTCCCCCTATGTCTGGTAAGTTGTTTGCAATGTTAATTTTTGGGGCTGTTCTTATATAGATGCAACCGAAAATATTGTTTCCTATATATTGTAGAATATGGAACCTAGAAGAATGTCTGTATTTGTAAGCTTTGATGAGTCATCTAAATGTTTTAATAATTAACTCATAGCGTTTACTTTTGAGAGCTAGCATAATTATTCTACTTCCTTGCTGGCCAGTGTTTAGGCAAAATATATGCAACTAATGTTTGTAAGATTTAATTTAACTACCCTCTCTTTGTAGGAAGCCATCTTGAATCCAGGTTGAGATAAGATGCTACCATAGATATACTCACAATTGTGTAGCATACGATATGTTGGTATAAATATGACCCATAGAAGTTGCTGTTTCACCTAGAATAATATACTATGTGCCGTTTGTATTTGCAGATAGACACTCCTATGTTGGCTTCGGAATGGAAGAAAGCTGGCAATCTCAGCCACTTTACTGTTGTGCGCAAACTGGATGGGGGCATTTTTCCAATGGGGTTTACCAAGGAGGTCACTGATAGAAACTCAAAAGCTGGATCAAATGTTTTAGTCTATGAAAGCAGGTAAGTTAAATACAATGTCTTCCATCAAACATTTTCGAAATTGCTTTAACATTGTATTACCAAAAATTTAAATCTAGCAGCTGTTCTTATAGTATCTTTCTACACTGTGTTGCAGTGAAAGAGCTTTACTAAATCGGCTGATGATTGAGTTACACAAGCTAGATAGTGATGTTCTTGTTGGACATAACATATCCGGGTTTGACTTAGATGTGCTCTTGCACAGAGCCCAGGTTTGAATCTCTCCAAAGGCCTTACTAGTATATGCTACTCCTTATGCACATCCTTAGTCACTTGCAAAATACCATGTGCAGACTGTTGCAGGCTACAATCTGCGTCCCCATTTATATATTAGAGCAAGAAGGGGCCATTCAACTGATGGGTTAATGTAGTTCCTTATTTTCATAACCTAATAATCTAGTCAATAAACCATTTTTAATTAATATGTCAATGTAACACATTAGACTATCTCTTACGAATTATTTTGAGCTGCGGTTAAGTTTCAATTTCCTCCTCATTCAGTTAGGCTCCCTGAAATATCAGATGGTAGATGGCAATAAGCGAATAAGTCTATTTAGTTCTTTCATTTATCTTTTTGAAACCTAATTCTTCAATGCAAGCTTCCTCGTACCATCAAATGTCCACAAGATGAGTTGCCATGGACTAGTAGTAATAAATGGATCTTATGCAGGCCTGTAGGGTGCCAAGCAGTATGTGGTCCAAAATTGGCCGTTTGAAGCGTTCTGTAATGCCCAAGTTAACAAAAGGAAACACCATCTTTGGGTCTGGAGCAAGCCCAGGGATTATATCTTGCATTGCCGGTCGTCTTTTATGTGATACATATTTGTGTTCGCGTGACTTATTAAAAGAGGTATGTTGATTGGTGCATTACACCCACAAAGCGTTTTTTGAACTGTCACATTGGCAATCTTTGCTTATTGACTATGCAATTTCGATTCTCAGGTTAGCTATTCTTTGACACAATTGTCAAAGACTCAGCTGAACAAAGACCGCAAGGAGATTGCTCCACATGATATTCCCAAGATGTTCCAAAAATCTGAATCACTCATGGAACTTGTAGGTTTCAACTTCTAATAACCATGTCTGGTAGTATGATTAGAACTTTTCTTTTCTGTAATGTTTGCTTACATTATGATTAGGTGTCATCTAAACTTTAATAACATGTGATGGGAAAGATACGTTTGTGATCTTTTCCATTGACTGACGTTCTTCTTCTACTGGTTTTTTAAATGATTTTATAAGTTGCGCCTTTTTGGCTAAGAGCTTTTGCTTATTCCTATAATTTAATCATGCTCTGCAACAAAATTTGGATGGAACATACAGCTTGAACTTGAGCATTATAATCCTTAGAGAATAGTGCAGCAGGACACCTAGCTTATTATAACTGGAAAGGATGACGGATTTGAGGTATAATGCTTCTAATTATGTTTGTGATGTCTTCAGATTGAATATGGCGAGACTGATGCATGGTTATCTTTGGAACTAATGTTTCATCTGAGTGTTCTTCCCCTCACACGCCAGCTAACCAATATCAGTGGTAACCTGTGGGGAAAGACTCTTCAGGTGAGTTCTGCATGGTTCTCCGCATTCATTTGCGTCAATATTTGTCTGTTGCTTGACATAGAACACATGGTCTTTTACAGGGTGCAAGGGCACAAAGAGTAGAGTATCTTTTGTTGCATGCATTTCATGCAAAAAAGTATATAGTTCCAGATAAGTTTTCATCTCAAACAAAGGAAACAAAAGGTACAAAAAAGAGAACAAATCATGGTGTTGAGGATGGAAGTATGGCTGAGGTGGAAAACAGTGATTTAAATCTTGAAGATGAAACACACAATGACCGTGGGAAAGGGAAGAAAGGTCCAGCCTATGCTGGTGGGTTAGTTTTGGAGCCAAAAAGAGGTTTATATGATAAGTATGTGTTGCTCCTGGATTTTAACAGTCTCTACCCTTCCATTATCCAGGTTAATAACATTGCACAATTCCCCAATATCTCTTCCTGTTAATGTACTGATCTCTCTCTCTCTCTCTTTTGAGATAGTGGTGATATGTGCTGTGTGTATACTCTTACTGAATGTTAGGAAGTTACTTGATTTTGCAGGAATACAATATATGCTTCACAACAGTTGAAAGATTTCCTGATGGATCAGTTCCTCGTTTGCCGTCTAGTAAAACAACTGGAGTTCTACCTGAGGTTATAATCTCAGATATCTTGAATCTCTTTTTGCTTTTTACTTTGATAATGGAATTCAGCATATGGGTTGAAACTTAAATTCATACTCTGTTTCTAGCTGTCTCTATAAGTCTGCTTCAAACAATTACTCTCAGTCTCAAGGTGTAATTCGCTTTAGAAATGCACTTTAGAACTTTTCTTATAATGAAAGTCTTAGTTACTGTTTTAGTGATTTATTAAATCAGAGAAACAAAATTCTGAGATGGTCTATTAAACTTATAAACAATATGCTTTTGATCACTGTTTGGAATTCCATTGACTCCTTTACCTGTTCTATACATTCAGAATGGAACTTTTTTAACAGATGTGTTTCTGTACTCTGTTTATTTACTTCCAATGTTTGCTCTAAATTTGGGTAGATAATCTGCTTACATGCCCTTTTGTAGTTGCTGAAAAATCTGGTTCAGAGAAGGAGAATGGTAAAGTCATGGATGAAAAATGCATCTGGTATCAAGGTCCAGCAACTTGATATTCAGCAGCAGGCACTAAAGCTCACTGCAAATAGGTTTGTCTGTATTTCAGTTAGTATCCCATTACTTTTGGGGTCATTTTGTTGAAGTTTGAAACCATTCCTGAAGCTTCTCGATCCTTTATTTGATTCAAAGTTTTTAGTATTTTATTGCCAAAATCTGGTTTACTGTAGGTGGAACTTTCAAATTTGCTTCTTGAAAAATTTTACCAGCATTTTGTTTATAATTAGATGGTACCACTCTTATGTATGACTGATAATATTTTCCCTACAGTATGTATGGATGCCTTGGGTTTTCCAAATCAAGATTTTATGCAAAGCCTCTTGCAGAGCTTATAACACAACAAGTAAGAGAGATACATGTAGCATTTGCAGATATTTTAGAATCCATGTTCTCATTTAGAAAGATGCTAGCTTTTATATTGTCTATTTTCTTATTGGCTAAGTGACATTGTTGTTGTTGTTCAGGGAAGGGAGATTTTACAAAGTACTGTTGATCTTGTTCAGAATAATTTAAACTTGGAGGTATTCTCTTATTTGCTGGTATTTATGCATCTTATCTATGCTATTTAGTGTATTAAGCTCTTAAAGAAGAGCATTTTTGTATGTGGCAGGTAATATATGGTGATACCGATTCAATCATGATTCACAGTGGGTTGGATGATATTGCAAAAGCAAAAGTAATTGCAGGAAAAGTTATCCAAGAGGTGAGGTTCTCATAATGTGCTTTACTTCACTAGAGATAGTTGTCTATGAATCTTGTTGTCGTATACTTTTGTGCTCTACCTCTGCAATCTTAAAATTTACAAGGGCTTAGTTTTAACCAAAATTGTATGAGAGAGAAGAGCAAAGTTCAGCTGATTCCCAATTATTACTCTCTCGGAGAAAACATCCTATAGTCATTTCCTTCTCGTTAATTTGATTGGATTGCTGGCAGCATTAAAACTTTTTACATCCCTCTTGTCTG
Organism: Corchorus capsularis; assembly: GCA_001974805.1. Classification (NCBI taxonomy): domain Eukaryota; kingdom Viridiplantae; phylum Streptophyta; class Magnoliopsida; order Malvales; family Malvaceae; genus Corchorus; species Corchorus capsularis. Next base: position 42,485 of record AWWV01014471.1, read on the forward strand.
AGGTCTAGATTTACCTTGAGGTTTTCAGTGAGGATTGACATACTTTACCTCATATAATAATTATTGTTGTTCTTTTCTCTTATTGAATTTAACTTCTTTTTGGTATTGTGTCCAAGATATAACTTCTCTGTTTCTTCTGTTTAGGTAAATAAAAGGTATAGGTGTCTAGAAATTGATCTCGATGGTCTCTACAAGAGAATGCTGCTTCTGAAGAAGAAAAAGTATGCAGCTGTAAGGGTGCATTTCAAGGATGGAACACCATATGAGGTAATAATGAATACATTTTCTCTCATTAACGTGGCTTTTAAGGAAATTGGAGGTATAACCTTTTCAATTCAGGTTATTGAACGCAAAGGTCTTGATATGGTTCGTCGTGACTGGAGCTTACTGTCTAAGGAATTGGGAGATTTCTGCCTTGGTCAAATCTTATCCGGAGGGTATGTGATGATTCTTTAACTTTTATTTTTTATCTGGTCATCTTTATTTTAACATCAAGCTTGAAGTTAAAGCATTAAGCAGCACTAGGTCACTGAGCTATGTTTTTGCTTTGGCTTATATGTTCACAGGTCTTGTGAGGATGTTGTTGAGTCAATACATAACTCTCTGATGAAGGTAAGTTAAACTGCTTACTATCATTAAACATGATCTGTTTGTTCTTTTGGTTGGATTAGTGAATAGTTTTAAAGTCTTAGCTCCTTGGTATCTTTCACCAATATAAAGGTTACAAGTGGCTACTGCTTTAGTGCATCTGTGATGATCTGAACTTTGTAAAGCGAAAGAAATTTTGCAGTGCTTAGCAATTATATGATTGAGCTGCTCTCAGTTGCTGACTGAACAGTGTGTCCTTAACAGGTACAGGAAGAAATGAGAAATGGACAAGTAGAACTTGAGAAATACATCATCACAAAATCACTGACTAAACCACCTGAAGCCTACCCAGATGCCAAAAATCAACCACATGTTCAGGTGAGTTCAATCATCAATAGTTGGTCTTGCACGCGTTATAGCTTTATCTCATGTGATTTAATTTACCATTTGTGTATCCCATTCCTCTCATACTACTTGAACTGATTTCTAGGTGGCTCTGAGATTGAAGCAAAATGGTTATTCCACTGGCTGCTCAGCTGGTGATACGGTTCCATACATAATTTGCTGTGAACAGGTATTATTTTCAATGGAAAAAGTTTCTCCAAAATTAAAAACTAAAACTATCTCAATGTTGAGCATATGCCTTCTCAAATGGGGGTTACATTCATCTCAATCTGATTTTTCCTTCCATTTTCCGTGACTTTTGGATAGGGGACTAGTTCAAGTAATTCAACAGGGATTGCGCACCGTGCCAGGCACCCTGATGAGTTGAAAAAAGATGAGGGGAAATGGATGATCGACATTGAGTACTATTTGTCACAGCAGATCCATCCTGTAATATCACGTTTATGTGCTTCAATTCAAGGAACAAGCCCAGAGCGGTTGGCCGATTGTTTAGGACTTGACTCATCCAAGGTAACCCCTTCAGGCCAGACTGCATGTGAATGTTCATCAATCTCCTTTCTTGCAACGCTTTCTATGCTATTAGTGTCCTTATTTATTGATTTTTTTCCCAGTTCCAAAATAAATCAAGTGAAGCTGTTACCAATGATCCCACAAATTCACTCTTGTTTGCTGTAGATGATAATGAGAGGTAACCATTTTGTTTGTCCAAATATAGTGTATCCTTCAACTACTAATTATGGTTTCTTGGGTAGATTCCACTGTAACTGTTCCAAATTTTCTAGCTTATCATCCAGGTTAATGCAAAAGTTTTATCCAACTGTAAACATAATTGATGCATTTTTTTTTCCCCATGAAAAGAAAGGCTGTTGAATGTTGATATATGTATATGTTGGATTGTGTTGCAGATATCGGGGTTGTGAGCCTTTGACCTTGTCATGTCCTAGCTGTTCAGGTACTTTTGACTGCCCTGCTGTCTTCAGTTCCATTTGTACGCTAATTGATCAGAAGCCAACAAAACTGGAACAAGAGGAATCTGCCTGCAAGTTTTGGCAAAAATTGCGCTGCCCAAAGTGTCCAGTTGAAGGTGATGTGGGCAGAATCTCTCCTCAACTGGTTGCAAACCAGGTACATATTAGATTCTTGGCTCATGTATCAAAGTATGTTTTGCAAATTCGATATTACTAAACATGAACAAGATCGTTACTAGAGGTAATATACTTGGACAAAATATATGCTAAAGATGTGTATTTTACTGTCAGGTCAAGAGGCAAGTGGAGGGGTTCATTGCAATGTACTACAAGGGCTTAATGACGGTAATCCCTCTTGAAAATTGTTGTACACAACATACAAAGATTTGTGTTTATTGGCAGTCAGTAAGTCTGATGGTATTCCCCTTCTCTTTCAGTGTGATGATGAAACTTGCAAGCACACAACACGGAGCCTCAACCTGCGGCTGGTGGGTGATTCTGAGAAAGGAACTGTTTGTCCTAACTATCCACGCTGTAATGGACGACTTGTGAGAAAGGTTTCACAACAATCCTTTAAAATCTAAAGCATTTAACTTTTATCATTTTTCCTTTTGATAACATCTTGGTCATTTAGCTGAGGAATTTTTCATTGAATCTGTGCCTTATAGTACACGGAAGCAGATCTTTACAAGCAGCTTGCATTTTTCAGTCATATCTTGGATACCACACGCTGCATAGAAAAGGTTGTTTTATTTTGCTCTGTTGTTTATTGTTATTAATTATCCGTGATTAGTAGGTATTAATTAACTGATTTTGATTGATTTGCTCTTTTGTTGTTGCAGATTGAGGCCACAGCGAGGATACCACTGGAGAAAGAGTTAGCCAAAGTGAGGCCAATGGTTGAGTTGGCTGCATCTACGGTTCAAAGAATTCGAGACCGATGTGCCTTTGGTTGGGTGCAGATGAACGACCTCGTTATTTCTTTTTGATTTCACAAATGTCTTCATTTTTACTTTTTCTGCCTGTAAATATGTATATACACACGCATCTACGGCTGAAAAATACATGCCGCAGATTTGTTGAGCCCTTCTTTACCATAAATCTTTTATAAATTGTAGATTCGGTAAGTGATGGTGGCGAAATATTAACTTTTTGGCACAAAAAATTAGATAAAGAGTTCGTGAAATTGAGCTAACAATTGCTTCAAATAAGAAGATTTGTGTAATGGGCCGTGTGACTGACCCAAGTTCTGGGTTTCGTTCCAAATTAAGTTTGATCCATGACAATCCCGAAGTGGCCCATTGACACCTTAGCTTCAACTATAGAATGCAAATCTAGACAGACCAGTTCTGAGTTCTGACCTATCCCAGATTCGTGTCATTCTCTTTTGGGACGAAGATCCTTGTTGTTTATAAGAGAAAATTTTCAAGTAGCCAAAAAAAAAAAGAGATTTTTAAAGGCGTAAACATGAATTTGGACAAAGGAAGAAAAAGGAAATGATTTATATATTTTATTAAGCATGGGAAAAAATGTATCATCAAACATAAACATAGACAATAATGTGATGTATGAACTTGGACTTTGCAATGTGTCAACTACTATTTCATCATTGTTATCTTTAATCTCACTGCAACTCCCCAACAGGCGCCTCATTGAGCCACAGGAAATGGATGAAATCGTACAGTTTTGTACTTACACTCACCTGTTCAGCAATAAGAGACCATTTTTACACTAGCGACAGAAGAAAAAAAGATGTTCAGATAATGAATGAGGTCATCAGTCTGCAATACCTTGTATGGTGTCGGGTTCAATCTCCTCATATGATCAGGCCTCATTTGCTCAAGCTGTTTTATGCAATGGTCCCTAATGTCCTTGAATGCTGGTAACTCTTCTCTTACTTTACCTTTTTAAGGGAAAAAAAAAATTAATTTTAGGTAACTTACTCTTCCATAGTGATTAATTCAGAATTCAGATGCACTATTCAAAGTTCTTACCTGATTTTCCAGGCCAATAACATTTGAGAAGCTCTTCGACACGCTGTGGTACCACATAAGCTCTTTTGGATTCATTAAAAGGGTGACGGCATAGAATTCGTTCCCCTACCTGCAAATGACCAAGCATGAGAATGTTGCCGATTACTGAAATGCTTTGCAGCCTATACCACAAGAGTGGTAGGATTCATGAGTTAATACCTTCGGACATGGTTCATTTTCCCCTGTCATTATGTCCACCAGGGAATAACCTTCCTTGCCGTATAATCTGTAACATCGTTTTTTGCATGGTATAGAGACCTAGCATTAAAATAACCAAGATTAACAAAGAGAGGAGAAAAGGAACGGCGTCATAAGGCAAAGAAAGGGTGCTATTAGAACTTCTTGGCAGGCAGGTTAAACCTTGGTTAAATCCTCTGAAAGCTTGATGCGTGGCTGATTATTGATCTCAACAAGCTTGAAAACACAACCTAAAGCTGCTTGAGAATAGCAAGTCACCAAATAGGTCCCTATTCCATAACAATCCACCTCATGGCCCTGTGGATAAACAAGTTTGATCCCCTCATGAGTAGATGTGTACAAAAGTGAATTGTACTATATTGGAGGCACTGTCATCCTAATACAAGCCCTTAAAGAGTCAAATGAAATACTCAAAATTTTTTAGTTTAGATTGATTACCTGCTTGTTTAGTGCATCCAAAGTTTCCTCATTCAAATCATTACTGGCAGTAATGCTCGTCTTTCCAAAACCAGGAAGCCCAAATTCTTTCTCAATTGTAAGAAAGATCTTTCGTGCTTCAATGGATAAGTATGCTAGGTCACCAGAGTCTAATCTAATACCAACTGCTTTGTACCTGCATTTTCATATTTAACTAAGCACTGGAATTTAACTTGATCAAATGCCTTAATTTATGATCCACAATAATAGGTCCTTCAGATGTCAAACAGGTGGGAGAAAAAAAGGAACTTTTTAACCCATTTCGTGCAAGTGATGAATTGTTCTAATAAGAAAAGAAACTGCTTTCTGTATAAACCTTTGAGACATACCCCAGGTCGTTAAGGGCCAACGCAACTGCACAAAAGTTGGGGACTCCACTCCTCATTACCTAGCAAAATAGATGTGAAAGAACTGCAATGTTAGTGATATATATTATGACAAAATAGACCGCATCAAATTTGCTTTAAAGCTAAGATTCATGGAAGTGCACTTACATCATAAGTATCTACAAGTGCAAGAAAGTTCTTAGGGAATGCCAAGGCATATGACATGAAAGCTGCTAATTCACTCTGATTGGTCTCACCAAAAATGCCACTCAGCGATTTTGACCACTACAAAAGTATGGATCAATAAGATGACTTAAGGTATGTGAAGAAAGAGATATTATTGCAGAGAATAGATCAGGAAAAGAAGAGAATAGAAGAAGGCATTTAACTCTCTCTTAGCCTAATTCCTTATATTTTTACTCTCAAGGAGTTTTAAAGGAATAAAATTTCCATCTACGCACTTCTTCATGTAGCATCTCCAGCGAAATACAGAAAGCGCATTAACAAAATTTTAACAATTAAAGGACCATTAACAAAACCTGTATTTTGTTTAACCATGACTGAACAAGACTGACAAAGTCCTCACAAGTAGTTGAACCATCAGAGCTGCACAAGGACCTGTCTAGGATCTCATCAGGGCTCTGCAGATAAATAATTGAATAACATCATATTCAAAGAAGCACAAACAACTACAATGAAGACATCATAATATAAAGTGCATGAAAATATTATGATAAGCCATAAGACAATGGTCCATAGATTACAAAAACTGATAGAAAATAGTAAGCAAACTAAAAGTTCAGTGTCAAACAGAGCCAGTCCACATTCACTAAAGAGACAAGACAGTTTCAATTTATTGGACAGAAATAGCTATATTAGTCGGATTAAAAGTTATATACAAATAAAAAACTTAACCGCAACTAAAATCTTGTCTCTTGCAGTAACTTCATGCATGTCATACATATCTAAATAGAACATAGGTAGACTTCGCATTTATTAATATGCCATTACTGTAATCAATGAAAATTTATAGAGTATCATATTGGTATAAAGTATAAACTAGAGTATATGCCACTGCATTGCGTATATGCAGAAAATATGCATTAAAGTCTCGATTTAATTGCTATAGATCTTAACTTTTCCTTAAAATACTAACCATAAATGAGCTAACAAAAGCATGGGAATGTGTCCCACGAAGAGGAATCCCGAATAACCTCCCTGCTGCAACATTGCTAAAAATACATGGCAAAAAAACAGAAACAAACAAACAAGACATGAGCTCAGATCAAGAATTTACATCAGTGAAGAATATTATGAATCGTAAGTTCTAAATAGCTTCAAGTTCAAGCATAAATACAGGGAAAACAACGACTTTACTTCATTTCCATCTCATGAGAAATTTGATATAGGAAACCACAAAAGCAGTGTAAAATAACTATAATTTCAGCAAATCACCTTGTAGCATCAAAACCTCCAATATAGCAATACTTAGAAGCACTTAGAGCACCATCAGGTCCCTGCAATTAACACGAATGAATATGCTTCACAGAGAGAAACTCATACATCAACACCTCAAATAAGAAAGAAGAAAACAAAATATCATTCATTGACCTGAGCCCGTCGAAGCCCAAACTCGAGCAACATTTTAGACTTTCCAGCAACAAGCCTATGTCTTGCAGCATTAGTAGCCACTAATGATGCAAAATTCACCAAATTCAAAACTGGAGTCTCCAGCAATTGAACCACCTAAAACAACAAATTTATAAAATCAAAGGAGCCGAAAACAGGTATTAAATTGATTTAGCACAAAATCAGTTAGATGGTACTCACAGCAACTGGCCCTTCAACTCTAAGCAGGGGCACCTTTGGGAAAACTACAGTGCCTTCTGCAATTGCATATACTTCAACATCAGAACAGTCAACCTCTTTTAGATACTTGAAAAAACCCTCCTGTAGTTTCCAGAAAACAGGTTAACCATCCAATATATAGCCAGAATTCACAGAAAAATGAACTAAAAAGTAGTTTGGTTTACCTCACATGAACCAGGCAAGCTTTCACAGACAAAGGCGATCTCTTCATCCGTCAACTTAAAATTAGCAATGAGCTTTATGCATTCTTCCAAACCAGCAAACACTGTAAATTCACCACCAAATGGATTCTTTCGAAAGTACAGATCGAACCTGAAACAACAGCAAATTCAACCTTTCAAACTAAAAATACTTTTCATTTTCTAATAACTAAAAGATCAACTTGAAATATATAAAAGCAATAAAGATTCTACTGGAAACAAAGCATATGTAACTAACCAACCGGCTATAACCAACTAACTAACTAATAACTAACATACAACAATACTCTACTTTTCAATCAGATTCTTAGTAGCCAAACAGAAAGCGAGAAGAAATATAAATTAATAAAAAATGAATTAAAAGGAAAAAAAAGAAAAGGAATTCGAAAGTTACACGGCTCGTTCGTTGTGTTTTCCGGCTTTCCAATAAGCGTAAGCCATGGTGAACTGATAAAGATCGGTTAGAAGAGGAGTGACCATCGGGTTCGTGGGGCCGTCAATGACCCGACCCGACTTCTGAGTCGGCCCGTTCGCTTTCGCCTCCATTATAAAATCTTTCCTTCGCCTTCTTCACTCTTTCACAACTGCAATTCCTTGTTATTAACTCTCCACTCTTCAAAACCCGCTTTGCTTAAATTTGTATTTATAAGGAGAAGGAAGGAAGGAAACGAACTTTGACTCACCAAAATATATATTTAAAAAAGAAAAAAAAAAAAGGAAAATTGGAGAAAGGAAGGATCGTTAGAAATTGAAAGGCCAAAGCTGGAAAAATTTAGCCAAAAAGGTAGAGAAGTTTTTGGGGTTGGGTAGCTTAGTCAGCCTTTAAAGAGCGTGACGTGTACAAGCCGGAATTTGGGTCCCCGGTCTGGGTTTTTAACAAAGCCCCCTGCCCTGCCTAGCTATATTTTCGTGGACCATAAGTTTTTTTTTCTAACTATTTGCCTTCATATTTTTCTTGGCTTATATGTTTAACATTTTCTTCTTTGGCATTTACATTTACGTATGGTTGTCGTAATTTCTTTTTCTTTTTCAAAAATTTGAAAATACAAAATATTTTTTTAATCTCCCAACTATAAAAGTGATGTGTTATATTATTGTCTTATATTAATTAGAGTAATATATATTCATTTCTCATTTTATGTATAAAATATATTTTTTTTCAATTCTTGATAAAAATATTGAGATCATCAACTTAAGCATTTTTTTCAAGTATATACATGTTAATAATCATGATTCATGAGGAAATAAAGAAGAAAAATGTGTTTTAGAAAAGTTGTGTGGTACTGATACGCGTTGAGTTGTATTTAATTGTATGCATTTTCCATCAAATATTCCTATAATCTATTTCGTTGTCAAAGATGAGAAGGAAAAAAAAAAAAAAAAGCTATAAATCACATGACTTTGAACACATTTTGGAAAAACCAATGCCGTGATTCACAATTTGTCAAAATTCTCATTTGGAATCAAACTATACAACTTAGAAATTTTTGGTTTTTACCAAATTCATTGAATTAGATTCCAATCCTATAGCAAGTAGCAACAAGCCATTTCCCCTTCAAGTTGTCCTTATTTTTAACAATTTACCTTTTGGCTTTTGGGGCCTAATCAAGAATTTAATTCCTTATTACCAAACAGTAAAAGTGAGGAGATGATTTAGAATATAGACAAAATATAATTAGTTGTATAATTTTACGGTCTAGGTTTAAAAACAGTAGGAATATGCCCATCAAAATTGGATGACACAAACTATTTATTTTTGTTATCCTTTCCTCGTCCTAAACTAACCTTTGTTGGATACACTCATTTGTGATTTGTTTTCTTCCTAGAATAATATATTTTTTTTTGGGCAGAAAACGAGGAAGAATAGAATTTTATTAAAGAGTCATTTTCTTCATTCTTGGAGGAGCTGTTTTAGTAAGTATAAATAAATAAATTGGGATATGCGTATTTGCAACCAAAAAAAAAAAAAAAAAGAAGCTAGTATAATTTAGTATTTTAGAGAGAAAAAAGTATGGACTCCTCTTCCTTGTCCTAGACCTAGTATGAATATAATGCAAAAAAATAGATATTTTTTGGAATATACTAAATACTAACTAACACGTATAATTATATTTTATTGGTGGAGATATTATTTGTTACTTACTCATGATGTATATCAATGTCGTTTTCTAGCTGTTCATGTTGCAAAAATTTCAACTAACGTAGACAAAAGTTCAATAGCAAAATCCAGAGCAAGCTGGCAGAGGTGAAATTTCACGAAATTAGTGGACGTGGCGGCTCGTAGTCGACGTTCCAGGGAATCCAGGCGGCTCATCTTCGTTGCCTCCCCGTTGGGTTGGGTGGCCGTTTAGGGCCTCTAAGGGCCTTAATAAAGCACAACTGGTTGTAGCCAAAATTGGCTCCAAATAATACCTGGTCGATCGTTTGAATGGCTTTGCGTTACGGTGAGTTTGGCTCCAAAAAAGGCCTCTAAGGGGCCATATACGTGTAGCCAAAATGGCTACCAATGCACTGAAGGGCCTTTAAGGGGCCTCAAGCAAACCAGAAATGGCTCTCAATGCTCTGAAGGGCCTATAAGAGGCCTTAAAGCAGAATTCTCACTGGTCTAAATTGTCTTGAAGAAATTAATTACGACTAGCATTGCAAGAATTATTCAGTAGCAACTAGTAAACCATATTATGATAGAGGATTAAAGCATGCCATGCGCCCAATGTAGTTCAAGAACTATGAATTACTACTATCAGTTTCTTACTTAAATTACATTCAAGTGAACGGAAGGAAGATTATGGTGGGAAATCATCAAACGAGTAAGAGGCAGCAGGTCTAATCTAAGACACCACCACCTTGGCAATGGAATTACACAGGCTTTGTGAGAAACACAAAAGAGACAAAACCCCACAGTAATAGTTGCTATACTAAATCCAAAAGGTTAATAGAGTAGCATCAAGTCAGCGCGGACAATTCAGCAACTCGGTTTTTCTATCTTCATTTCATCGCTGTAATGACTTCTAGGGGTGTGGGGCATTGGTTCTTAACCATGAAAGCCTATTTACCCTGTCAACTGTGGAGAAAGTATAAGATCATGCTCAATGTTTTTTAAGACCACACTGTCTCTTCCGATCATACTTTCCTGATTAGATTGTCGGGTATCAAAGGGAAGTGAAACCGTGCTTGTAGCCCCTGAGCCAAATTCTATTAAAAGATGAACATGTGTCAGACAATGGATTTCAACTTCATTCTTGAAAGAAGGAATGTCATGGACTTTGACATCTGAACAAGTATACTATTTCAACTAAGTTAAAAATGTAAGCATTTAGGCCTACCTGCTGATGCATTTGACTTGAGTTGATTATGTGGCAGAATGTCTTCCCTGCAAACATCCTTCACAATCCCTTCCAAAGTAAGATGACTGGTAAGGATTATACCACAAACTCTTTACAATTTGCTCACATGATCACTTACCAGAGATGGTGTAAGAAGCTGGAATGGCCCCAATGGGGCCTGGATTGCTTCCAACCCAAATGAAGTTTCTGAGGTCATTATGTTTGACATGTTGGGTGCAGATGCATGGTTTGACGAACTGTTGGGTAGATCATAACCAATCTGCGAGGAGGTTTCTTGATTTGCTGGCACTGTGCCCGGCACATTCACTGGTAGAGATCCATTTTCTTCACCAAAGTCGATTCTCGTTTGAGAAAATTGAATTGGTTGCAAAACTCCAGGCAAGCACATGGGATGCAGGCTTAATCCATTCCTCATTGATAGCATCTGGTGTTCCAAAGATGAGGTAAAGTTAAAAGCAAATCTAGTTTTCTCCCACATTGCTCATCATTATTTCACTCATATTTCTGTTATTCACAATTCTACATAAATGATAAAAGGATAGATTAAGGCTACAACAAAACAGATATCCTGCTGCAGATAGAACTAATTACGGCTATTAGTAATATAGAAAGCTTAAATGCATGCATATTCTCCTGTTTTAGTTGAGCTAATCTAATCTTACAACTAAAGTAAGCAGCTCTAAATAACCTCAAAACAATTCTCTTACATCTCTTTAATGATTTTGGCCATACATTTCTAATTTCTTTTCATGAAATGTGGCTGCAAACCTAGTTTCACTATTATACATTAAAAAAGCACTGGAATCCTCTGTTAGCAGTTAGTCCGATAATCTTCCCTTTAACTTTGTGAATGTAAACAGCAGAATAGATAGACAATAAATCCCATTAGTTAATTGTTATCTTTCTCGTGTATGCCAAATTTCTATGTGCACAACAGTCACAGTCAGAGTTACAACTTACAACTTTGAACTTCAGTCATCAGACAGCTAGACCACCAAAGGAGCAAAAGTATCTTATTTTTATAATCATGTTAATTTCGCCACTGAATCAACAACCAAAATGAGGTGATTTTCAGCTCACTTGAAGACTTGCACAAGTAAGAAGCATGTTATGCTGAAGGATTAGAACGGTTCCTTATTAGAGGATTGCCCTTGGTTGCTTTTGGAAGCAGACACAACTTTTAAACTTTCTAGTGAGCTTTGGCAGGCTTTGATGCTTTAAAACAGCCCAACCAAAGAGATAAAATAAACGTATACTTGATGCACAATTCTTTCCTACATCTCCAAAATCCTCATCATTAATTTATGGAGGGTGTATTCAGCAAGAACTGTAATATAATTACTTCACCCACAGAAGAAAAGAATTTGTTTTTGTAAAGGAGTTGACTTACCTGAACTTGAAGTTGAAGCTGCTTCAAGTACTCAATTGCTTCATCAAGCATGGAAGCCTTATCTGTCTGCCATGAATTGAAAATTGAAGAGCTCACTATATCAACCAAACTGGAAATGCGACAATGTACAAATAATCAAACCAAAATGTGTGAGATGAAGTGAAAAAAGAATACCTTGTTAGAATTTGGAATCAGGTTTTGCAATGCTTTCATTTTCTCATTAATCCTGCTCCTCCTCCTCTGCCACATACAAGCCCCAAAATTCAAAACCCATGAAGAGAAACCAATCAAATCAAATAGATGCTGCCCCATTAGCCCATTTTAGATTTAAAATTACAGAACCAAATGAATGAAATGACAAACCTTTTCAGACAAATTATGGACTTCTGCAGCTCTGCTTCTCTTTGACGAACTACGAGCTCGAGCTGGCTTTGGTGGTGCCTCATCTACCAATGCCTCAAGACCTTCCTGCTTATGACAAATTTCAAATTATAGGGAAAAAAATAATAAAGCATGAATCTTTGCTCAATTTTTGAATTGTAAAAAGAAAGGGATAAATCAAATAATCAGAAAAAGGAATATGTTTTGCTATATTTTCTTAGAAAATGAACATTTTCAAATTCAAAAAGAGAATCTTGGTCATTACTACATACTTCAGATAATCAAATATAACTGCATGATTGTTAAGATCTCAACCATTCTTAACAAAATGCCTCAAATTCTCTCACTTTCCCCAACCATTTTCTCAGCAATCAAACACAAAAGCAGAAAAAAAAAATTTTAAAAAGAAGAAAACTTACCTCACTTTCACAGTCATAGTCATCATTATCATTCTCACCAGCAGCTCCAGCCAAACCCGACCCTCCACTCCCTTTCCCACAAGAATCACCGCCCAAGATCATCCCTTGCTCCGGTGGTGACCGTGAGAACCGCCGTGGATCCTCAGTTGGACCCCCAAAGTTGGCCATCCCAGTAGACGAAGAAGAAGAATGAACTAAAATTTGATGAAGAAGATTGGATATATCATCCGAAGGAGAAGATAAACACTTGCCATTATTATTATTAGTAGTATAATTATTGCTGTAATGAAACATGTTAACGTTAATGTTATCTCCCATTCTCAGCTTTTCTCTTTCAGTTTAATTTAAACAGTTTCTCTTTTCATAATCTTGCTTTGGGCTTTTGGCTTTTCCCTCTGGTTTCTTTACAAAGACAAAGCCTCATTAACAGGGGAAGGAAATATATATTGTGGGCGGGTGTTTTATTTACTGAGCAAAATCAGGAAAGAAAAATAAAGGAAAAAGGAAGCAGGAAAAAGCGCTGGTGAAATATGGTAAAGTGACGGCCGGTGGGGAAGAATACTGAGCTTTTCACGGCAAATGATTGGGCAGTCAAATTACAACAGTGACGTATCAGGGTGAGACTAAAGAAATTTTTTACCACAGTGTCAGGTGAATCAGCTCCCCACTCACGGGCGCACGTGCGGGGACATTTAATCATGGTTTTATTCATTAATTATTAGTAATAATCATTAATTAATCCCTCTTCGTAATCCTTTGATATATATACTATTTCTTATAAAGAGTTCCGTACAGAATTTAGGTCTCGTTTATCTCCTAAATCTGTCCCAAACCAACATCCCCTTGTCAAATTAGAGATAGTAATTAAGAAAAAGTTTTAGTAGATTAAAAAGTCCGTAATTTGGTTGGAAAAGCCAAATAAGGGTCACCCAATTATCCAAATGAGGTCAGCTTTGGTAACCAGATGTGATATAGCCAGCTGTGATGATTATTGCAGAAACAAATTTTGTTGAAAGAAAAGACAAGTCTTCAAATTTTCATTAAACATTAATCAGGAGGTGCTTTGTTGTCAAATGCTGGTGATTTTGCCCATTGGGTTTGGTTTAGATTCTTTCTTTCTTTTTTTTTGCATTTTGATTCCTTGGAAATATGCTATAGTGAGTGGTCACTTGTTTTCGCAGTCTCTCAGAACTTTAATCGGTTAAATCCCAATGAATTCGTACGATATTATTTCTGCTCAGTTCTTTTCTTTTTTCCTTTATCATCAGCAAATTTAAGTCACCATTTCAATCTGACTAGCCATGTTTGGTACACCGGTGAGGTTGGTTCGGTGAGAGTAAAATTAGTTATTGTACGTGTTAGATTTGTTACTGTACGTGTGAGAGTAAAATTAGTTACTGTACGTGTTAGATTTGTTACTGTACAGATTAGAATATTTTCGGTGGTTGTAAAATATGTGTTTAATAGAGGCCAACTGATCCCACCGTAAAAAAGTGTTTGATAGACTGTTTGGGTTACTAACCGACCCAATCAACCCCAAACGATGCACCAAACAGCCACTAAAAAGTGAATCATAAACCAGAGAAACCGCTCAGCTCTCACTTCACTTCTTCAAGAACACTGACACGAACGTCCAAACAAAACAAAAGTTTACAAAGTCATAGGTTTATTCATAACCTGGATTAGCCTAGCTAGTTGTTGATTAATCAGTTCTTTGCATGAAATTCATATTGTTTAGTTTCCTCCATTTCCAATGCAGCTTGGAAACTGATTTCTGGCACAAGTTGGGCAAGTTGGTTAGGCAAAAGGCTTAGGCATTAGCTTAGCTATACTATACGTAATCTTTGTAGTACTCTTTGGACCAAAGTTCATATATATGATGATCATAATTAGCTTAGCTGCATTATTATGATTATTATTTATGATTGACCTAAATGTCGTTATTGTTTGCACTAAAAATAGACCGGAAATTTCACTTTGGACTGCTAGCTAATAAGTTTGGGTTAATCAAAGTGGAAAGTATAGTACACTTTTTATACATGGTAATGTTGGGTGTTAATATTCATGTACCAAGAACTTTGTTGGGTAAAATGAGGGAGAAATAATAGAAAGTTTGCTTGAAATTTGAAACAACATAACGTGAAGTAGAGATGGGCTGTGGGGCAGAAATTAAAAACATATAAAAGATAGTACACACTATCCTCTAATAAACTTGCTAGAACCAAAATGATCACAACAACTACCTAAAAAAGTAAATAATAGTTTATTTGTTGGATGACAAAATAGACTACATATATATAAATAAAGCTATGGAGGACATAGAAAAATAGTAAGAAATTTACATGGACTTTTGCAAGTTCGTTTGGTTAAGATGATAAAGATTTAGATTTTTATTAGGGTATTCGGTTTTGATTTTCCACCTACCTTTATTGATAAGTTAATGTTTATAAATTTGAAAAATTGGCACCTGAAATTTCAATGGATTTAGTCTCTTTTTTTTTTATAAAAAAAAAAAACAGATTTGAACCGTATCCCCGCACATAGATTTGGTGGATGTGTCAACCAATAAGATGAGACGGCTGACTACGTACAAAATGCCTCAAACATGAAATCTACTTAAACTGAAATAAGTCACTTACCACTTGAACCAACACATAACTCTACGTTGATAATGGATTTAGTCATTTAGAAGTACGTAAAAGAGTTGACAATTTATCAAATCCTCAAAGATGGAATACCTTACCCAAGATATAGTAATTACTTATTTTCAGTTAGAATGAAAAGTTCAGTTACAATGGAACCGAGAGTTTGAGACCTTGCTAGTTGAAGGTTTGGGCTTCTTACGTTTTTAATGTTGGATTAGAGTGTTAAAATTCAAAGTTGGGGTCAAGAGGATCTGAGCACTCACAATCCGTCCCTTTCAATGTCTGGTCCGACCAAACGTCACCTTAATTATAATCAGACTAGTAATTATTTTTCCAATCAAAATATTTTTCAATATCTTTCATCAGCCTTTTTTTACCTTGCCTACTTACGTGTCCTACTCCCATTCGACCAATTGATCTCGTATCCAATTTCTCCTTAGTCTACCCTACGTGCGGGACCACCAGAGTATCTGCGTCTCTATCATCAGACGTCACACATTGAAGGATCAGAAAAGAAAAACCAGACACGGCAAGTTAAGACTCAAGACTACTACACATGATTATTACACTATATCTAAATTTTGAGGTAGGGTCCATAATGGTTAGATGTTGACGCGTCAAATGGATAGGATGATGATGCATAGGGATATGGATTGATCTGACGGCCAAGGATTTGTGTGGGGTCAAACCTTTGGAATGGAGGGTGATTTGATTTGCGTACCTTAAAATTCAGGGAAATCATATGTTCCCAATGTTCCCAGCAACGTGTCATATCGTAGTTTACTTGTATCAGTTCATGATGAGATGGATGGAAAGATCAACGGTTCAGGAATCAGGAAGATGTACTCTCCAAAACTTCTACGAGTTGATCGGATTTGGGCTATAACCCTATAATGCAAGGGCCCACTAAAAGCCCATTACAACTGGACCAATTCCCCTAGAAAATTAAGTAAATCCAAAAAGTCTGAAAACTAGTAATTTATTCCAAAGCGTTCCTGGGCTTTAATGTCAGCCCAGGCTAGAAAAGTATTTAGCCTGAAGAGTTATGAGGAATTGAGGTTTCTCATTCTCAGACTTGGATTGGACAGGAAAAATAAACATGTTCAATTAA
The DNA here is from genome assembly GCA_001974805.1 of Corchorus capsularis. NCBI lineage: Eukaryota > Viridiplantae > Streptophyta > Magnoliopsida > Malvales > Malvaceae > Corchorus > Corchorus capsularis. The sequence continues at coordinate 58,839 of AWWV01014471.1, forward strand.
AGCAAAATTAAAAGAAAAAACATGTTCAATTCTCCTCTGCTCTTCAAAGAGCCAAAGCTGTCTTCTTGCAAATGGGGCATGAATTCTTCTGCACAAGCCATTGCTTGATGCAATTAAAGTGAAAGTCATGACCGCAATCCAGTTTTCCAAGCTCTTCTCCATTAGCATAATCCTCCTGTCAATTAACAAGTTTTCAAGCACTTTAGTTTTAGCATAATCCACACCAAGAATGGAAGAAGAAGAAGAAGAAATGAGCCAATTTGAGGGAATATTCCTATATATACCTGACAGATACAACATGGTTCAGTTTCAGCTGTAGGTTCATCTGTAATGGACTGATATTTTCTTCTTCTCAGATTGGCCAGAATAGCTTCATCAGTTAGCCCAGTGCTAACATTCCCAATCTGCTCTTCCAGGTCAAGTAGCTCCTAAACCCAAGAAATGTTACTAATTATGTGTATTCATGAAGAAATTATAGTGCCATTGAACAACAGAGATTAATTTAATTAAAGGCAGGCTAATTAATTATTTACCTCATAAGACATGTTATCCACGTCAAGGCGCATAGCATCATGAGTATCTCCCAACTCAGGCAGACCATACAAAAATGAACGATCAATCACCATAACATCCTGCCAAAACTTAACTTAAACCTTGTTCCTTTATCTATAATATATATAAAAGTACGAATAAGAGGAAACTTTATGTTTTCCGTTTGTACCCTTATTTTTAAAACATATTTCCAATTGTACCCTTTTTTTTAAAAACATATTTCTAAATTGCCATTACTAAATAATATTTTAATTATTCCATTAATTTTTTAATCATAAATTATTCCATTATTAATTATTAGATTATATAATACGTATATTAAATTATATAAGAAAGTCAATTTGGTTTTTTGCGTCCTATTTAATTTTGTCTTTTATCTTTGTTTCCAATCGTTGTATTTAATTTTGCTTTTTCTCTTTGTCTCCAACATCCTATTTGGGTTTAGTTTAGTTTAGTTTTCAAAATTTCATAAGAGGGTTATCAAAATTTCATAGTATGTAGATCAAAATTTCATAGGAAGATTAACAAAATTTAGGTGTCAAAAAATCACAGGGAAATTATCAAAATTTTTAGTTATCAAGATTTCATAAGAAAGTTATCAAAATTTTATAGGGAGGTTTATCAAAATTTTGTGGGAAGATTTATCAAAATTTCATAGCGAGGTTATCACAATTTCATAATGTGATTACTAACAATTCATATGGAGGTTTTTAAATTTTCATAACGTGGTTATCAATATATCATATGGAGGTTATCAGCATCCCATAGTGTTGGTTATCAAAATTTTATTGGGAAGTTATCAAAATTTCATATTAAGGTCTTCAAAATTCCTTAGAGAGGTTAACAAAATATCATAAGAAGGTTAAAAAAATTTTATAAAAAAGTTCTCGAAATTTCATAGTATCATTATTAAAATTTCATAGGAAGGTTATCAAAATTTCATAATGGGACTATAAAAAATAGTGTAATTATCATACTTTAATAGAGAGGTTATCATAATTTCATATGAATATTCCATTAAACACGTTGGGCCACGGGCAACGCACGTGAAAGCTAATATGATTACTAACAATTCATATGGAGGTTTTTAAATTTTCATAACGTGGTTATCAATATATCATATAGAGGTTATCAACATCTCATACAGTGTTGGTTATCAAAATTTCATTGGGAAGTTATCAAAATTTCATATTGAGGTCTTCAAAATTACTTAGGGAGGTTAACAAAATTTCATAAGAAGGTTAAAAAAAATTATAAAAAGGTTCTCGAAATTCCATAGTATCATTATTAAAATTTCATAAGAAGATTATCAAAATTTCATAATGGGATCATAAAAAATAGTGTAATTAACATAATTTAACAGATAGGTTATCATAATTTCATATGAATATTCCATTTAAACACGTTGGGCCACGTGCAACACACGTGAAAGCTGAAACTAGTGTTCAAACTAGAGACATGAATATGTTTGCAACTAAAACATACATTAGAGAACAAATAATATTATGTAGTTTCGAGCTTACCTCAAGCCGAAAGGCACCGCCCCTTCGTACAAGTCCCAAGGCATTTCGAACCTGTTATAAAAAAACTGGGGTCATTTCTCACAAATCTATAGTTTTAATGATGGTATATATATTTGACAAATTATACAATACACTGTCGGTGGAGTTAGCAGACTACACAAGCGGGTCCTAAAGGATGACATGTGTCCCCTAGGGACTAGATTGAAATATTTAAAACTTAATTAATTGAAAAAATGGACATGTGTCAACTCTACGAACCGCTTGTGGAGTCCAAAATTTACACCGCCGGTGTATCATATAATCACCCTATATATTTATAGCTTATTAGCCTTTTGCCTCCTGAATTATGGGCTAAGGACAATTTGCCCCCAAATTAAAATCGAGACAATTTACCTCTGAACTTTCCAAATTTAGGACAATTTACCCATACGGGTAAAATGTATTGAATTTGAGAAGTTTAAGGGGCTAAATGTCTTGAAAATGTCCTGATTTAAAGTTCATGGAGGCAAAATGTCCTTAATTTACTTAGATTTTAGCATATATATATACCTCGGCAACCAATCTACTTCTCCTTTGAGCAGCAGCAGTCTGAGAAGGGTTTTCAGAATGTCTCTGATCAGCTCTGGTTCCGGCCAACCTCTGAGCAGGCCTGGCATTACCGCCTCTGACTGAGACGTCCATGTCTCGCGCGGCGGAAGAAGAAGCTGATCCGGAATGGATTGGGCAGTGACTGATCCCCTCATTCACAAGATGTTGCAGCCTTTGTACTAATTGATTCCTCACCGACGGAGGTGGTAATTGAGTACTTCTGGAAGAGGAGGCAATGTTGTTTCCGAAGTTATAATTTGTATAATTCCCATTGGCAAAGCTGTTGAGGTGTTGATCTTGCATGTTTGTCAAATGATGATTACTGTTCCTTCTGTAGTAATCTCTCAAGCTCTGTTCCTGAATCAATGCTTCTCTTAAATTATCGGACAGACCAGCCCAGGATGACGTCATGGCTGTCCCATTATTATTCCACTGGGAATGGGAAGGTTGCAATGAAGAGAAATTATGTGTCATTGGTTGCGCCATGGCTGGGGCTGCTGCTGAATTTGTGTTTGGGAATCGAGCAAATGAAGTTATTTGTGTTTGAACTTGTACATTAGAATTGGTTGAGTTCCAACTCCACATGTTTGTTGGTGTTGTGTTCTGTTGAGTACCCATTAATGTTCTTCTCATACGGATATTTCTCTCGAAGTTGTCCATTTGTCCTGTTCCATTTTGATTAATCTGTTGGAAGCTGGAAAGGGTTGGCGCCTGAGCAGAAACAAATCCTGATGATGAATTATTACTTCCATGAAGGCGATTGCTCAAAGAATAATTAGCTGCATTTAAGCTGCTGGGAATGGCGGCGGCTGGTTGCTGTACGGAGGAGATTGGCCTTGAACTTTCACCAAAAGTAACTTGTCGACGAGGAATTTCATTTTCAGGAGCTCTTCTTTTGCATAAAAGCCTTCTTCGTCCATCAGATGCAAGAGTACCCTCTGCGCCGATGTTTTCTTCAACAACATATTCAGCAATTCCAGAATAAATCATCACTGGTGCAGAAGCAGAAGCAGAAGCAGAAGCAGAAGAAGAACCACCGCCGGATACTGGGACTTGATCACCTGCTGCTCTGGAAAGCCCTAATGATAACTGTGGCCCATTATCCTGACTTGCATGATCAATTATTCCACCGCCATGATGATCATCATGTGCAGCATTCAAGTCGATGTTACGATGGAGATTATTATTAGCACCAGAACTTGCTTGCCCTACTAAATTTGATGGGCCAATCTGATTAATCCTACCAATGTTGTCTAGAAAATGTCGTTCTTCGAACCTTTGACCATTTCCAGACTGATTACTGAGAGATGAAAGCCATAAGTCATCGCCTGAGAATTGATGGGAATTACTAACATGGTTTCGGGTATGATCACGACTAGAACTGGATTCACCAATCCATGATCTCATGGAAGAATTTTGCCCTTGCCCATTATGAGTTGATGAAGCATTAATATTAGGCACAACATTCTGCTGATTAGCTGCAGGGTTTCCATTGAAGTACAAGTTTCCTGTCAAGGAATTGGAGCTGCTGCCTTGACCTTGCATTATATGAAAATATGGTCTCCTTCACTGGCAAGTAAATGATCAGTAGAAGAAATTAAGGTCCTGTAAACAAAATAATCCGAAATTCACTTAGAAGCAGAGCAAATGTACAGATTTCAATTTTAATAAGACATAATATGAGAAAGGAATTTGAAATTATCAATGCAAATGAAGAGTAGTTTCGGATACATATAGTGACACAAAGTTAATGATAGTTCTATCGATGTTCAATTATGCTACCATGATTAAAATCTTTAAAACATCTTTGTATGTGCATAATGCTTCTAATTAAACATCTTCAAAATTTCCCACTTTAGCAATAGACATATATACTAAAATTCAGATGGTAATTAAGGATTTTAAATCACTCTAATTTGCTATTATATAGAAGAAGAACTTTTCAATGAACTATGATAAGCCCTGTTAGGACAAAATGGTAAGGCTTTTATCTGGTTTATGAAAGGGACAACCTTTCAATTCACAAACTTTAACAGAGGAAAAATTCAGTCAGCATATAAATATTTAAAATACAATTGTAAAACAGAGGTATGTAGTACTACCAATTAATATGAAAAAGAAATTGCATACATATATGCATAAAATCACTGTGACAAGATACACACCAAGGATGTTGGCCAAAAAAAAAAAGATACACACCAAGGACTATTCTAACATGACTTATATATGTGATTATTCACAAAAGTAAATAAATCTCAAACTCCAATTGCGATTTGGGAGTCAATACATTTATACCAAAACGAAGTGGGATTTAATTAAATTGAAAGAAAACTATTAGAAAGAACCAAATCAAAGGAATCTAACCCCCAAGGTACCCTAAAGATCTAGCCCTCTCCCTTTGAAACACAAGCAAAATTACACAATGTTTTATGTGTGTAAAAGCTTCATAGATATATGTATATATGAACCATTGAAAATCAAAATTTAGGTCAAGGCAAGGAAGGGGAGGAAACAGAGCGAGGATAAATTCTCCTCTATAGTTTAGCTTCATATCTAGCAATCATGAACAATAAGAGGAACCTTTACCAAAAAAAATGCATAGCCAATATAGTCATCACTCTGATTATCCATATACTTTACGAGATCAACAAGGAAGAGAAATGAAATTGAACAAAAAATTCACTACATTCCTACAAGAACAAATTCACAAGGAAGCTTACCCTAAAGTTGAAATTAAACAATTAAGAAAATTTTCACTAGAAGGAACTTCAGAGAGGATTGTGAGTGGGGCAAGCTCAAAGATGAAAACAAGATCAACATACATTCTCCATTGTCAAACACTAAATTACTATATCCCTTAGAAGATATATCTATCAACCCTTTTTTCGATTTCTTTTGGTTTGAGGAAGACCAAATTTTTATTCTTTTGGTTCGATTTCTTTGGTTTTAGATTAAAAACAAAAGAATCTGAATTTTTGTATCAAAAAAATCAAGCCAACAATGATTCTTATATATAACTCTTAAACAAAAGCAAACTCAAAAAAAGAAAAAAAAATTATAGACACCATAAAACCAAATCCAATTCAGATTAGAAGTAAAAATCCCTGTCTGACTCTGACTTTGACACAAGAATTCACAAGAGAAAAGAAAAGGGTATACCAAAAGTGACGATGAAAACAAGCAGTGAAGTGAAGACTATTGCAAACAGACACAATTTCTGTAACCACCCACACAGTCTCTTTTATGGTTTTTCTTCTTTCTTCTCCTTTTTGTTTTTGGTTTTTTTCTTTTCTTTTTCTTTTTTCACTCAAAACTTATCTGTAACTCTTGGTGCAATGTGACAAATGCCAAGCAAAGGGAGTGCTTTATATACTTAAAAAGGGTGGAAAAACAAAAACGGGGGCAAAAAATGCATGTTTTTGGAGATTTCTAAGTGAATTTTCCAAAGGCAAATTAAAGATTGGAAATATAATTACAAAGGAAGGAAAGAAGAGACAAGTATGGTAGTCTGCAGGTGTCATAGTTGGCCGTTAACCAATTGGAAACTCTATCATTTCAAAAGCTCTTCCAATGGGTGAGCCTCGTGTCACCATTTTTGCATGAATTTAATTGTTTTTTTCCTCCAGATTTATGCTTATAATGGCTCTGAATATTGCAATATTTTTTGCAGTGTAATAACTCTCCCTTTCCATATATGGGATTTTATGGAAACATCATGGCTTTTTTTGCCATAAGCCACCGTTTCTTTTCTTGGAATATTATCTCTATTTGTTTTTTTTTTTTTAATCAACTCTTCTTCATGTTTTCGGTTTCCCTGCTTCATTCATCTTGTTGTTCCCATCGAGTCGTTTCAACCTTTCCTTAATGGACAACCTTTTTATATGGTTAGTTTTCCTCAATTTTTATTGATACATTTTGGTTTATTTATGGAAAATAAAATTGGAAGTAATTATATAGATGATCATGTTTTTTGTATATAGGTAATTCTTCATTTTTGTTAGTATTTTCAAAAGTTTATTTTGAAAAACAGATTAATTATTTAACTTATGCATATCATGATCACTTTCATATTGAAATGAATATACAGACGTGTTCTTTATTGAACAATTGCATTTTCATTGTTGTTATCCAAAATCTTAAGGCTGTAATCTCAAATAAGGGCCCGAACTTTCATAAAAATCTCAAATAAGGACCTCAAAACACAATTTCAACAAATTAGAAGACACACTAAGTAAATTTTTACAAATTAGGTTCTCCTCAAATGAAAACCAATGCTTGTCATGCCTACACAATACATCAATTTTGATAGAAAAATGGTGTTATTAAATTAATTAAAAATCAAAACATTTTAATCCAAATAAATTCAATAAACGTAGTATGATACAAAATTTTTCTGTGCTTTTTAATTTATATACATCTCACACACTAGTATTAGCTAATATCTTGCACAATATGTCATAATCTACTAAATATGTACTTTAATTTGTTGAAATTGTATTTTGGGATCCTTATTTGGGATTTTTATGAAAGTTCGGGCCCTTATTTAAGCCTTTAGTCAAATCTTAATAATATGCGATCTTTGCAAATTATTCAGAATCCAGGACAATATTATATTCCCTGTTTGTCATTTTTTAATATAAATGATGTTTGAGTTTGAGGGAGACAATCTTAATCAAAATAGTTTGGGATATATATAATGATCTTCGAAGGGAAGAAAAATCCATCCCTCTATACTGCTAAATTTCTTGCTATAAATTAAGATTTTGTTGTGCCCAAACAAAAAAAAAAGTTTTGAAATATGAGAGCAACTTAGGTGAAGTTTCTTATCTATAGTTCATGTATATATAGCCTCTAATTATTTTACAAATGTTCAAGATTTTTTGAGAAGATATATATGTAAATTACTCTTTTGGTCATTTATCACATTTGTTTATTCAAATTTATAAACATCTATCAACATATCCGAGGCTATTTATATGAATCACAGTACCTAAGCAAAATTTCACCTAAATTATATATCCTCTCGAAAAATTATTAGAGCAAGTGTGGAATAAGGGCAAAACCGTCATGAGAGTTGAGAAACAATGCTTGACATAGTAGGGAGGGCTTTTTCTTATCTCTCGAGCCGATGCAGGCAAAACAAAGAAAAAAAAATAGAGGAATAAGGAAATCAAATATAATGAGAAAAGGTCCCCCATGTATCTATGCTTACATTTTAATGTTCCAATGTCAAGAAACATTGTTAAAAAAAAAAAAGGTTTTGAGTACTATCTAAACTCTCACAACTAGGATTCTAGGAAGGTACTACCCATTCAAAAATGACCATCACCAATTGAATATTGTTGGTGGTAGCATGCATAGTGGGGGGAGAGGCAGTACCAAAAATTATTATTTTTTATTAGAGGGAGATACAAGTGAAGTGTAATCATTATAATCAGAATATATATTATATCTCTGTATTAGAAACATTTAATGAGAAATCAAATCAACCAAACTGAGAAACTGTAAGTTATATTACTTATAAAATAAACAAATGATATTTCGTGAGACTTGAATTCAGGACTTCACAGTTCAGGCACGATTCATCTACCAATTAAACTAACAACTTAGGTGGGAAAAAAGAAATTACTAATTAACCATTAAAATAATTACCTAAAAACCCATTAAAATAATGATAACTCATATATTAGCAAAACTTTTGAATTTCAATAAAAGATATGTGTAAAGAAATTTTACACATTTATACTATATATAAAAGTACGAGTTTTGAGAAACTTTTGAATTGCCTATTGTATCCTTATTTTTCAAATATATTATCTTAAATGCCTTTGCTTAACTATTATAGTTTTATTCTACTAGAAACTTTATTTTTATTCAATTAAATTAAATCTAATATCTTTATAATTACTTTATTTTTACCAAAAAATTTGGATATACTAAAATTTTTTCTAATATACAATTTTATTCTACTAAAAACTCTATTTTCATTTAATTAAATCTAATATCTTTATAATTACTTTATTTTTACCAAAAAATTTGGATATATTAAAACTTTTTTCTAATATAAAATTTTATTCTACTAAAAACTCTATTTTCATTTAATTAAATTCAATATTTTATATAATTTTTTTTATTTTTACCATTTTAATTTAAAAAGTAATTGTGATTGACATTTTCTATCTGATAGTTCAATGTATTATGATTAAAATTTGTTATTTTCCTAACGTGTAATTATTTTATTTGACTTATAATTACTTTTTTTCTTGATAAATACAACTTTGTTGTGGGTTTAAATTTGTTGTTTTATACATTGTTAATATTTTTATTTGTATGGAATAATTTCTTTTGTTACTTTGATGGTAAAACCCAATGTATATATAAATGGGCTGGTAGGGTTGGATTTGGGTTCAGTTTCGGGTTAAGGAAATTTTGGGTTATACGGGTTCGGTTAATTTTTGGTTTTAGATTGGGTTGAGTTTGGATCGCTCAAATGTCGGGTCATTTGGATTTAGGTCATTTTTGGTTTGGGTGTTTTTCGGTTTTGGGTCATATGGTTCCAATAATTTTGGGTTTGAGCCTCTGGTTTAGCCTCTAATTTTCAGGTTTAGGTCTTTTCGGATTCTGGTCATTTAAATATAATTAATCTCGATTTAGGTAATTTCGGGTTGATCGAGTTCGGGTCATTAATGATTTGGGGTCAAATAATTTCGGTTTCGAATTGAGCGGATTTTTTGGTCGAATCGAGTTGGATCTGGTTCGGTTTCAGGCAGTCGAGTTGAATACCCACATTCGGATGAAATTTTGTCATCTCTAATAATATAATTTTTTAGGACAAAATTAGTAGTATGTTTAAGATTTTAATCTTCATATAATTTAAAGTATCACGTGCAACGCACGTGGAAGCGAAGACTAGTTAATATAAAGTATAAATTAAATAAAATTTTAAACGTGATTCAATGATTAATGCAAAGTTTATTATCCGATCCAAAACAGTAAGTTCAAATCTCTTCTCCTTCAGACGAAACAATACTACAAACAAATGAATTATTTAGGATATATAATGGACCATATTTAAGTACTGGCTTTCTTTCCAAGAGGCAAAGCTTAATTAATAATTTTCAAAGCCATGCATGAACTTGTGTTCAATATTTCAACGCTCACCTACTTTAGCACTCTCTCTTTTGCTACTCTTTATAATTAAAAAATTATATTTTGAAATCACAGGGACAGCAGCAGGAAAAAGATTTCAACATTTTGTAATTATGCAGGGCTTTCTTTTGACTGTAAATAATAATAATAATTCTTTCAATTCAACTTCTGCAATAATTTGAAAATTACATTATTTGGGGTAGTGTCGCAACAAACAAACAAAATACTACTAATGTGAAACTGTTGAAAACGCCCACAATTAATATTACTATACTACACATGACAAAATTACAATAAGTTGTACTACTATAAGAAGAAGAAGAAAAAAAAAAATCCCTTCAAATTTACATATTATTATTATTGTAACGCATGCCCCTTTTCCATGGAAATTAAGATTCCAGCCTTTTACTTTTCTTCTCTTCTTTATACATAATTCCAATCAATATAAGTGGGAATTTGGAAGTACCTAGGCATGTGTTTCGTGGAAATTGTAACAGTTGCAAGTAAATTAACGTTGAAATTTGAATGGCTTGCTAGTGACTGTGTGGGGTCTTTAGCAAGGACAACGACGACCCTTTGGAGAGTCAGAAATTTACTACTGCCAAAACGAACCAGCTTGGAAGCAACCCTTTAAACAACAACTCTTACCAATAAATTTTGATTATAAGGAAGATATTAAAGGCTATTTTTAGGTTGGTCTGTCTGACCTAATTAAGCTTGATTTGATTAATCATTATTTTCCATGAACAAATCGTTCTTGGATTAAGATTAATTAATCATAATAATTTCTTTTGTCTCCCCATCCGGTATCCAGAGCTTTACTATTTGTTTGATTAAGATTAATTGTCTCCCACCGGTATCTAGAGCTCTACTATTCGACCCGAGTTGTGCACTTTGATTTTGGTGGGTGAATCTACCAACAAAAGTGATCACGTACGCAAGGTCTCGAACCCTATTTAAGTTGGAATAAGTCTCTTACCACTTAATCCAGCCGACGTTGGTTACTTAATTAATCATAATTAAGATATTACTATTTACTACTGTGAAATAATTTCATACTTATAAAATATTGTTTAATTATCAAACACAAGGGATAATGTTTTGTCTCTCAAATTGGGCTTTGGTGGTGGGGGGTGGGGGGTGGGCGGCATTGTGATCATGAAAAAGTAAAAGTCAAGAAGATTGGGATTTGGGAGTTGGTTAGTGGGGCCCCAAGAACTTGGTGGCTCCGGCGGGGCCCGATGAGTCCTTGTGTGGCTAAATGCCATAGTTCACCAACCCCCCATTTCCCTCTATTCCTAATCGACTCTCCCTTTTTTCCCTTATAAATATGGCCTCTCATTTCAGCTTCAAATCAGCAGCAAATTAACATTGCAGCTTACAAACAAAGAAGAAAAAAAAAAAAACTAGATTTTTTTCTTTCAATTATACTAATTAGTATCAAATCAATAGAATCAATGGCTCCAACTCAGGCAGAACAGCAAACTCAAGCTAGTAGGCACCAGGAAGTTGGCCACAAGAGTCTCTTGCAGAGTGATAAACTCTACCAAGTAATTCATTGTCTCTTTACTTAACAAGTTTTGAAACAATGTGTTTCTGGTTTTTTTTTTTTTCTCTGGTTTTTAAAATTTGGGTTTATTGTTCTGTTTCTGGCAGTATATACTTGAGACCAGTGTTTATCCTAGGGAGCCTGAGGCCATGAAAGAGCTCAGGGAACTTACTGCAAAACATCCATGGTGAGATTTTTAGGCCTTTTATATATATGGCTTGGTTTGATAAAAATGGAACTGAGTCAGAAATTGAACCTTTTTTTTTTCTTGATGATTACAACAGGAATCTCATGACTACATCAGCTGATGAAGGGCAGTTTTTGAACATGTTGCTTAAGCTTATTAATGCTAAGAACACCATGGAAATTGGTGTTTACACTGGCTATTCTCTCCTTGCTACTGCCCTTGCTCTGCCTGAAGATGGCAAGGTAACTTGAATAACAAGTCTTCTTGCTTGGAATAAAAGAAAACATAATTCTTATTAGTTCTTAATTAATGAAGAGATTTCATTTGAATATGTTTCAGATTTTGGCCATGGACATCAACCGTGAAAACTATGAATTGGGTTTACCAGTAATCCAAAAAGCCGGTGTTGCTCACAAGATTGACTTCAAAGAAGGCCCTGCTCTTCCTGTTCTTGACCAAATGATTGAAGCTGTAAGTACTAAAAATGAAAAATCCATTCTTAAAAACATAGTTAAACTTGATTAATCAACTCATTAAGTTAATTAACATTCGAAAATGTACATAAATTGATGCAGGGGACATACCATGGAACATTCGATTTCATCTTTGTTGATGCTGACAAGGACAACTACATTAACTACCACAAGAGGCTAATTGAGCTAGTTAAGGTCGGGGGAGTCATCGGCTACGACAACACCCTATGGAACGGTTCTGTGGTGGCGCCTCCCGATGCTCCATTGAGGAAGTATGTCTTGTATTACAGAGACTTTGTCTTGGAGCTTAACAAAGCCCTCGCTGCTGATCCAAGGATTGAAATCTGCCAACTTCCTGTTGGCGATGGAATTACCCTCTGCCGTCGGATTAAGTGATCAATCAATTTAAGAAATTGCTAATAAGTTTATTGATCTTCATTTAATCTCAAGTTGTATTATGTATATTGATATATTGCTACTATTTTGATATGTTTGTTAGGATTTTGTGTAACAAATTTCAAAGAACAATTTGTTAATTAAAAGTTAAAAGTATTCCATTAAGAATATACCATTTTGCTCATTATAATGTTCAATGATTGAATTGTGTCATATTGGATTTTCATTTTTATTAAAAACCCAACATCATAATTAACATAAACTAAGGAATAATGATTATGATTTTCCCGGTGGTTGCCATGGAGCCATCAAGCAAGATAACTATTAATATCCACAAGACACATATTTTTTTTTCTTGGCAGAAGAAGCATCCGTGTTAGGAAATGTTTAGATATCACTTTCAATTAAAAAAAACCTAACTTTGATAGGTACAGTTTCCTACAACAGATGCAAACATTATGGTAGTTTACTAATACTAAGACTATATATAATAACTACAATTTGGTGGTATAGGCAAAATTAGAGGGAACCAATTTATGTAATAGCTAGAAGCAACTTCGAATGTTTCCCAAGTCAACCTGACAGGGGCCGGCAGGAATATATAGCAACTTCTCACAACAAGACACCAACAATCTTCTAAACATTGTGTTTTCTGGCAAGATATTTTTGTTAACCAGCTGTTGTCTTTCCTGGCCTCCAATCATAGTTAGACTTGACTTTTTGCATTCAAGACTTGAACTTGGGATGAAAATCTGTTCTGTTTCATTCTGTTTCGGCAGCATTGCCTAAATTTTGCAGAATTTCACCACCTTATCCATTTCCCGAATGCTTTAAGAGTCATTTAACAATTGATGTTACTTGTTAGGACAATATAAGCGGAACCATACCGATTTCCGTCCAAAAAGGGCTAATTTCCGTCCGATTGTAATGGAATTTAATCAATTTCCATCCAAAAGGGCTGATTTGACCCCTTTTTTACAGGTTCAGTTATGCAATTGACAATTTTGGAAGTTTAAGTGCTAAATTATTCATTTCTTACAAGTTCAAAGGCCAAAATATCTATTTAAGTATTCCAATTGCTCATTTAAGCAACCAAATTTTTATGTCTTAGGCTCAAGGATATGGTCTACTCTGGCTAGTCCTCTGTTCTAGTTTTGACATGATTCAATCTTAACCAACTAATATAACACATAAAATTCTGAAACTGATATATGATGATGATCTCACATGTTAGCCCTAGATATATACAACTGAGTTTTAAATGTTAAGTTCTGTTTTGAGCTTTGTTTTATATTTATCAATTCAAACGACTACATTAATTAAGTTGCAGCACTTCAACTTATATAAAAAGCACTTCAACTTATAAATAAATAGGCAAGATCAGCTTCAGGAAGATCCTTTTAGCCCAACTTGCCTAATGTTTATGAATGGAGTCATCCTCATATACATTGACCTTATCTCTTTTGCTTCTTCTGGCAAACAAACACAAGAATTACTGCCATTTCATTAGTAAGAAACAGTCGCCGAAAGCTAGATTTCTATAATATATAGTGCTTTATGTAGCTATTGAACATAAAATTTTTAGTTCAAGTTGCAGTAACTTATGCCCCTCTGTATATGCCAAAGTTTCCATTAATCGGTATTCCTTCCCAGAAGAAACTATATCAATTTAGAATGAAATATAAAATTAAGCATGAAAATTTCTTCGTGATGCTGGGGTTTTGAAACAGTAGTATTAAAAACGAGTAGGCATTTGTCACCCCCCATGAGTCAAGCTATTTTGCAACTTAAAATAGTGAAGTGGATGACAAATTTTGGGCATGAATGGGCATGCACGGTTGGTAGATAGATTAAGATATGATGAGTCAATATAAAGCTCTTACTCGTTCTGAATTTAATATTTCCGATCATATTTGTTAAAACAGAATAAATCTCAATTTGGGAGTATAAGGCATTAGGATGGTGCTTCCTTGATGTGAAAGAAAAGTTGCAAGAGAGAAATTTTTCAAAGTCAAAAACCAATCATTTAGCCAATTATAAGTTATGCAAACGTCGGATGAATGGAAATTGCATATAATCAAATGTGGCTAGAAATGTTTGGTACTTAAGCCTAGTTTTAGATCAAATATGACTGCTTTAATTAAAGGGTACAGCTTACCCCATTGAGTTTTGACATGGAATTAATTTGCTTCTTATTGTTTAGGGCGCCGCAATAAAGATGTCATAGTTTCATAAAATTGGGTTATCTTTATTTTCTTTAGCACCTTAATTAAAAGGTAATCTTATAAAAATTCTTTGAGATCTGCATAGTTAAATAGAAGGATCAATTTCCACACGAAGGCAGCTGGAAAACATTATCGATCCATATGGAGCTTTGAAGCTATGTTCTAACATTTCCATTTTTTCAATTAAAAACTTTAAACCCCAACATGGAAAACAGAAACTAGAAAGAAAAAATCAAACGATTTCTCGACGGAGATTACTTGACGGCATTGATTTCTTCAAGGAAATTTTGACACCGGATGACTTCAATATAAAAATCACAGCGTATGTTACCCTTGAGCAAGTTAGCTATACAAGTCAACCAATCGCTTTCTCAGCTCCTCTTAACGTAAAATATTAATGGATTGTTCTAGTAATCCTTAATTAATTTCTTTTTTTTTCTGACAAAGTATACCTCAAAATCTAATAAGCCTAACAAACTAAAGAACAAGTAAACTACAGGCATGAATATTGGTTCTTGGCAGCGACGGAGCTAGGGGGCGGGGGGAGGCGACCGCCCCCCAAAGTTCTCCGGGAGCTTATATATACATGTGTTCTTTTCACCATACAACTCAATCGAACTTCAATTTCGCCCCCCAAGAAATATATAGGTGTTTTTTTAAGAAACAAATCATATGATTTTGATTCATTTATACTTAAATGACCATTAATTATTTGTAGTAATATTAAATTATTTATTTATCATTTTAACTATATATATAATAACTTAATGTTTTTGAGTAATTCAAATTAACCAATTAGTCTAACTACATTTATTAAGAGTTTAACTAGAAGCATGGTGACACCTAAGTCGTTGCCTTAATTAGTAGGTATATGTCCCTTGAAGTTTATCTTATCACGTTTAAAGTGTATGTGGTTTCGTGCAACCTTATTTTAATGTATGAACTTTTTTCCATAGTAAACTTTAATTATTTATATATAAAAAAATTTAAGAAGGTTTTTTTCCTCACATAAGAGGTAGTGAAAGGAAAAGTCTTGAACTCTATTTTTCATTCGAGTAAATTAATTCTAACTTTTAATCATCTAGTCTAAGATGAAAACTTATGAAATTTATTGAAAAATTTCGATTTTGATATAGAAATACCTCTAGATTACTTTTATAGGATATAAAAATATCGTATCGTATTTGTATAAGTGTCCATTGTATATCAAAACCAAATTTCACTTTAATATAATATAGAATGTTCGTCCCTCCAAAACAAAATTTCTGCCTCCGTCCCTGATTCTTGGGCTTTTATAACATAACATGGGTTGATTCCTAAGAAGTTAAAATGCAAACAAGGACTTAGAAAGTATATATTAATATATAGGTTCTGGCCTAACAAAGTATAAGCTTTGGGCTTTCACTGGCTAGGCTGGTTCATTCCTGATGGGTTATTTTATTTAACAGCTTTTTCCTGGGCCGAGTGTCTATTTAATCTCTTTTTTTTTTGTATCCCATCCGGTATCCAGGGCTTCGCCCTGATTAATTCGGATCCGATCCGCGTCGCGCACCTGGTTATGGTGGGTGAGTCTCCCAATAGGGGCAGCTGCCTACGCAAGGTTTCAAACCCGAGACCTGCTTAAGCTGGAGCAGGCCGCTTACCACTTGATCCAACCCCTAATAATAGAAAATTAGAACATGGTTTATTTATTAAAAAATGAAAATTGAAAAAAGTAAACTCAAGAATTGGAAAAACATAACTTGATGTTGTACTTGGAATCTCCATGACGAACTTTTTTCCAAGGTTCCTTTTCTTTTTTGAAGAAAATGTAATTTTCATTCAAGAAAATGAAATTACATAGTTCATAACATAAATTACAATAGATTGAATTTCATCATCAACGTCATGATCTGGTTTTGTCGTCATGATATGAATCCTTTGAATTGGAGTTTTGAACCTTTCCCATGAGTCTCTAGCACGCGCGACACCTCTTTGTTTTCGCTTCTTTGAGTTTTCACCAACGACAGAAAGGTGAGTGATCCGAAAACCTCCCTGATTGATCCGAAAACCACAAAGAAAATCCATCTCAATATGATGGTGAAATCCCCAATCTATTATAAACTCAAAAGACATCAAACAAACTGAATAAACTGACTCGACAAACTGAACTAACTCAAACATCCAAGATCTGAAGATCTGGAGACTCAAACATCCAAGATCTAAAGATCTAGAGACTGATAACCTAAACAGATCAACAGATCTGTGGGACTTTATTCTAAAACTAAAGAAAAAAACAAGATACGAAATAAAAAAAACCAAACTCATCCTCCCCCTTGACAGTAATAGCCAAAGAGGAGGAGCGAAAAGAGATCAATGTAAGAAAAACTAGAGAAAGGAGAAATAGGGAGACGGCTAGGGTTTACAATTTTTTTTTTTAACAATTCCAATCAAGTTTCCAAGGTTCCTTTTCATTTTCTCTTTTATGAAGGAAAATGACAACATCTTATAGGGCAGCAATGGATGGCATATTTCCAATTCCATAAATGAAATTAAATACCAAAATAAAGAAAAAGGAAACTTAATAATGAAAAAGTCTAGTACCGAAGAGAAAAACTGACTAGAGAATAGATATTAGATTGTGGAGTAGACAAGAAATGGATGAGGCGGCCCAATCCACGTATAATATTACTAAGATATTTACAACATACGAAAAGTACATACTACGACAGCTAAATGTATGTATGTAGTATTTTTTTCCCTTATTGTTCAAAAAGCCCCCTAAACTTACACAACACAACTAAATTAGTTCCTGAGCTTTAATTGCAGTCAAATAAGTCCCTGAACTCTTAAAAAAGCCAAATAAGTCCTTTTTCTAAGACTAAATACTTAAATAAGGACTAAACGTTTCAATATTTTCTCAAATAAGGATCAAAATACATAATTCCAACAAATTAAAAAAACATTTTTTTTTACAAATTAGGGAATCCTTAAGGGCCCGTTTGGTTCGTGGGTTTCAAATATGCCCATAGTTATTTAGATTGATGGGTATGTATGGTTAAGTGAAATGACCGGATATCCCATGGTTATATATGATGACCGCGTTTGGTTCGCGAAACAAATACCAGGGTATTTCACTTAAATTAGGGATACCCATTTAGGATATACCCATGTTTGTTATAGTTAAAGAAGGTTATGTGATGGGTATTATTGGCAAATTACTTGAATTACCCCCATTAATAAGAGTAAACATAATAAACATACTTAGAATAAATTAAAATTATTCCAAAGTGTTTTTACAATTCATTACACATAATTTTCCATATTAAGCATACATAATTGACAACCTTATTTCAAGCATATATAATTTTCCATATTAAGCACATAATTCCCATATCAAGCATAGCATATCAATCCAACTCCTTAATAGCTACTGAGTTATGATTAATAATAAATAAATCAACCTAGTGGAAGCATGCTTAAATAATTATATATATTCATTACAAGACAGAGAACTAAACTTTATAAAAAATTAAGTCTAGTTGAATGGAAATTGGTAGATCATCAATATTTAAGTGTAGAAGACACATCTGCCATCTAAAGGCTAGTGCCATTGAACATCTCTAACTTGCACTAAGAAATCTTAGGCAATTGGATATGCAGTTGAGCACAAGTAACACATTCCAAAGGATTTAGTTCTTCAATCTCTCCTTAAGTTTTGATTGATCAACACTAACACATTCCAAAGGATTTAGTTCTTCAATCTCTCCTTAAGTTTTGATTGATCAACACTCCTCTATCTAGTAACTTCAGGTTTTGCCTTTGGTTATGTAAGAACAAGGACAACAAAACCACCAAATAAGCCACTTCTATCACAGTTAAAATAATAATAATAAAGAGAAGAAAAATGCCAAAAAAATTTCTCATACTCAACATAAAATACTGGAATATTTATTCAGTTCCAACAAAAAAAAGCATATAGATCTCTAATGTATGTCTACAGCCCTACCCCAAGCATATAGATCTCATAGTTGTACACAGACACACACATACATGGAAAGTTGCAAGTTTTGTCTTCAAAATGTGACAAATTCAAGTCCCAGTATGGCTTTCATTTCAAGTTGGCATAATTGAACAATGAGAAAAAGAAAACTACCATCTTTTAAAAGAATTATAACAATGCCAGTTATCACCTATCACCTAAGTCGGTTAACTCTTGCTCTTTGCACAAAAGTTCCTGGCAAAATTTCCAAGGCAACAACGCAATTTCTTTTATATATTGATACTTAATCTAACTTTAGATTGAAGAATACAACTAAGCCCCTAACCTTCCATTTCTCTATCTGCCTACTCTATCTTAGTACAAGACATGATTCATTGATTCCCATAACAATTGCTAAAAATAACAAATTCATAGTATTAGTATTAAACAGTTCTCACCCTTTAAGATACAATAAATTTCCATAAGCATAAGAAAGTTGGATTCTAAAACACTTTCCTCTTAAAATATCAGACGCCAATAAAAATATAGAATTTGTTCTCATCAAACTGTGATAAAAACATAGAACCAAACCAATTCCAAAATCCAAAGTAACTATTGAATCAAGAACAAAAAACACTCAAAACCCAACATTAAATCTGTTGGAATATTTCTCAAATCAACGACTCATGGAAGAAACTATTGAATCAAAAAAAAAAAACACTCAAAACCCAGAATCAAAGACCCATCTTATGATTTACATGGTCAAAATGTTCGAAACTTACCTCAAAATGTAGATCGAACAACGGTGAGCGACAAACCTAAACGACGACAACGGCGAAGATCCGGCGGCTCGAAGGCTTCTGTTGATGCTAGAGAGAGAGCGCCTCGTCGAAGAGAGAAGGAGGAGAGAAAGAAAATGGAGAGAAAAAATAAACTTTGGTTTTTATACCGAGGGCATAGGATGTAAATCAATTAAATTTATGAAGATAAAATGGTCAAAATTTCAAGAGCCCGTTTAGTGAGATTACCAGGATTAGTTTTGACCCCTTGAAACGTGGGATCGGGGATGGACACGCGTGGAGGCCACGCTTGGTAATCAGGCGCGTGTGATAATATCCGATTACCACCCGCCCATTTGCCAAACATGGTCAGTGCGTGGTCATTTCAGGGGATACTCGGGGATATCCCACGATACCCATGAACCAAACGGACCCTAAGTGTTTAAGTGTTTTGACAATGTTTTTCACCTACCTAAGAGTTGCTGCTCCTTGAATGTGAAAGTTTAGTATCAGGTTTTCAGAAGTTAAGCCCAAACCTATCCAAACCCAAATGCAATGACCCAACAATTAACTAACATAGTAACATACTCAACCAAGACCTAAACAAAGCCCAAATATATACAAAAGTAACTTTTTATTGTAACGTAGTAGAGATTTTAAAGAAGGGATAAGATCAGAACTTTTCTTTGAGTTGTTGATAAATGATTATGGATGAGGGATTTGTAAGCTATAACGAAAGACAACGTGTACCAAATTAAATTATCATATATTAAAATTACATTTTT